>JAPYYV010022688.1:11376-24940 GCA_030522625.1 Copidosoma aretas
TCGCCCGCCGGCCCCCCCCCCCCCCCCGCCGCGCGCCGGGGGGGGGGGGGGGGGGGGGGGTGGAAGTGTCTCTCCCGGTTTCAACTCTCCCCGACTGGTCTGACTATACTAGATACTTCGGGGGTCCCGCGGCTGCGAAACAGTTCCGCGGGGAAAACACTCGAAACTCGGCAAGTTTCGGGGGTTTGCGGGTGTCGGAAGAGGAAAAAAAGAAAAAGTGAAGTGGAGGGGGGTCGACGAGAGAGCGGCGCTGAGAGGAAATGCACCTGCAGTCGAGCTTTTTGCTGCGGTGGTTCGGACTATTAGGCCTCGAGGTCTGAACTGACGTTGCGGTCTTTGCAGGGATCTCATTGTACGTGAATTGTCACATGTTACAACGTGCGGTAATGTACAAGTTTTCGCGCGCATTGCATTTGTTTGTCAAACGATCCGCCCGATTGCTTTAACATCTGATTTGCGAACTGTTGGATGGACGTGGTGTAAGTTCTAGACTCCGACGGCCGTCAAAGTTTTACGAGCGGACTTTCAAAGTTGGATATTAACGGTGCCACTCTGGGTCGTACAATCTTGGCGGATCTGAAAATAAGGCTCTCAACCGCGGATCGATACCTCATTTCCTGAGAGTGCCACGTCGCTTTTATTAATTGCAGCTCGTAGATTTGGGTATGGATTTGCTTTCGAAAATCATGTGTATCCAAAAGTATACAGGGTACACGTCTCAATCATGGATACTGTCCCTATTGTGGCCCCCCGTAACAACATTATTGATAATTTAAGGAAATAATTTAATCGAAGAAAAAATTATCTTTTTAATCGTTATTTGGGATATACAACAGCATTTGAACATTATTATACCATATAATGGTACATTGAATAGCTGACCTACACTTTTCACCGTCTGTATCGCGTTTTATAGAAAGCTGTAAGAAACTCATACTCTTAAAAGACTGTAAAAAAAAGCAATAGCAGTTTTTTCTTTGAACGAATTGTTCATAGGTCACAAAAGAGTTCAAGAAAAATAGTAATGACAAATTATAGTACTAAAAAGTTTATTTTATATATATTTTCAGAGGGTCCACAATAGGGGGCGGGGGGTGGGGCAAAATTATGATTACAGTAAATCGGTAGGATGCCTACACACGCAAGAAACAAATTTAGTCAGAGCTACCAAAAAAATAGCTAAAAGTAACACAAGAATTGTGTTGTTACACTAACTACGGATGTATTTGGTCGCGGTAACCAAATTATTTGTTCCATTAACAAAGAATGAGTTGCGCTAACGAATACTGTACAGTTGGTCCATCCAATGTAAATTTGATTGCGAATTTGAAAACTAAACTTCGGTTGGAGTAACCAAATATTTTTGCCGTTCAGGGGTTGTATACATAGAATGAATGAAACACGAAAAAAAAAAACATGTATTCTATGTATGCCATGCCCGGACATTCTACAAAATACGCAGTTCAAGAGTCATCCAGCGTACCGTAAGGCCTTTGATCATCGATGGGAGCTACCATTGAGCTGCGAAGCTTCGTCCCCTGGAAAATTACACCAAACTCGGCATTTACACGGTATTGTAGGCCGAACACGAGCGCGGGGCGAAAAACGCGAAAAGGGGGCGGCCTCCGTCGCTCACGATAAATTTCGCGCTCCACGCGTATGTATGCTTAATGAACGCGCGCGCGGGCGTGTCCGAGAGGGCTGCAATTTCTCGGCTCTTCTCCTCATTATGTAACAGCGCGTGCAGAGCAGCAGCAGCAGCAGCGAGCGGCGCATTCTTCCCTGTACACGTGTACGCCGCAGTGCAGGCTGGGCAGGGTGTATTCCCGGTGCCTGCAGTACGTAAGCACCCGGCCGTGTCGGCCGAAAAATTTAATTGCGAAATCCCTAATTCCTCGCGCGCGCGCGCTTTCGCGGCGACGCCGGCGACGAGTTGTGTATATTCGCGATCCTGACTATTGCAGTGTAGTTTGGAGAGCTCTGGATGAATTCAGTTTTTGTGGTTTTAATTTTTTTACTTCGCTGGGAAGGGCTTGTATTTGGTTGGTTATTTTGCTGTTCGACTCGATATTTTATCATTGATAATAGTAATGATAAGAATAAGACACAATCTTGTCAATCGATTTCTTCCGATTTTCAGAAGATTCTTACTTCACTTGCGTTTATCTGAAAAAAAAAAAAAAAAAAAAAAAAAAAAAAAAAAACAATCCAATAAAATAACAAAAAAATCAACAAAAAAAAAAAGTAAAAAAAAAATTCCACGTAATAGGTAATATCGTGTGAAGAATGAAGTCATGTATCCTCACTTTGACGCAATTTATTTTATCAGCTGGGTTTGTTTTTGTAAAAAAAAAGAAGGAAACACGTACCCAATATTTTTTAATTATTCATCCGATGAATTGTTGTATTAATCCACTGTAAAAATATAGCCACTGATCAAAGCATCGAATTAAAATAAACTAATGCAAGTAAAATTAAAGCAACCATGAAAAACAAAAACTTCTTTTATCAAAGATATTAGCGGAAATTTTTTCTTTACTGGCGAACTGTTTTTCAGTGTTTACAAATATTTGATTTGAATGGTAAAAAAAAACAAACGTTTTTTGCATCCTGCCGATTGTAATAAAGTCCAATTCATTGAAATCTACTGATTATTCAAAGAAAAAACTTTTTTCCTCCGATTGTCAGCCGATTTCTAAAAACTTAAATCTTTTACGTGCAAACCAACTGTCTTATGAAAAATTTTAAACTGTACAGTTTCACTTATTTTTGTAAATTATTCCTTCAAATTGCAAGTACGCTTATCAAAAACAGACTTTTTCGTCGATAAAAATAACAAAAATTTTAGACTATTCTAAAAATTGTTTGAACTTGTACGCCACTAATGACTAATACAATTTTTTAAGAATAGTTTTATGTACGTGTATTACAAATGAGTTATGCTACAGAATGCACTTTTAAGGCCGACCGCAGAATAATCCAACCCCTTTAAGCAGTAAGTGGCAAAGCCCGTAAAACCCCCGGATGAGGATACAATAATTCAATTAATATGCGCAGCAGACAACATTTGCATAACTTGATGGAGAGGCGGCTTCAGCGACGCTAATGAGACTTTAATGCGTATTTCATCGTAATATAATAGCCCAAGCGCCGCTGCTCGTCAAAAGCTTTCAAGACGAAAATTTACCATAACCCGTTCACCGTTTACTGTTTTTTTTGTTTCTGCATGAGAAGATACACACAATCAGCTTGGACAGTAATTATTATTGTCGCGTGCACTTGCATCGGCTGCTCACGAGTATTATTCGCGAATTATTTTCTCGGATATAACGATAATGCCGAAAAGTGCAGTCACGCGAAACATATGTATAGACATGCATTAATACGTCAAAAGATATTCCGCCAATACGTACGCGACGACGTAAATGTCGATTTCACTACAATCCCGTTCAGCCGGCGATATTCAACTGTCCGATTTCAAACAGGCGTAAGACACGTACCATTTTGTGGATGAATATAATATGTACGTGGAGGTATTATCTGCTACGAGGACTCGTTATGGAGCTCGAATATCACGAATAATCATAGTTTACGTTCGTTGATTCCCAAGCGAAGAGCTTTACCATCGGATTTCAAACTATAGACAATAGTAGCTGATTTTAATTGATAATTACTTAATAATTATGCATTACTTTTACAATATAAATTTACTCTATCCACAATGAATGGATGAATTTTTCCATCATTGTTGGTGAAAAATAAAAATCAATTTTTAACAATACAAGCCACACAATAATGAAAAATAATATCCATTTAAAATCGAAGATGAATGGAGACAAAAAAAATCATAAGAATACACTTTCAAAATGAATCAAAAAGTCAACGATGTGCATCGTTATGAACAATCAGTTCGTTATTCATAGTTTTCATTTATTTTTACTTTTTTAGTTACAATATTGATTTACAATCGAACAGGGCTGGGCAAGATACACATTTAAATACTCAAATACAATTTTAAATACAATACTCTAAGATACTGTATTTGGAAATACTGCATCTTTAAATACAGTATTTATAAATGCGTATTTAAATACAGTATTTACAAATGCGCATTTTTAAATACAGTATTTTTAAATACTACATTTATAAATACAGTAGTTAAATGCACATCAAGTACATCATTTTTTTTGAAGATTATTCAACATAAACATTCAATAAATACTCCTGACAGGCTTTTTTCGCAGTATACGACCTGTGAACTGTAAAACATACTTGCCAAACTGCTAATTCAGTAGTGTGTAACCTAAAATTACATATCTTTCATTGAAATAACCTGGACAAAGACGAAATAGTGTAGGCTCGCTGAGAGTATTCTAGTGCAAAGTCGAAATTTTGCCTGAAAACTTAATTAATAAATTGGCAAGTATGTTTTTCACTAATCAAGCGCTATGTTACAGATAGAACGTCTCAGAATGTTATATTTCATACCTGTGTTAAAAAAATATATAAAATGGAATAATGTATTTGATGTGTATTTAATTACTATATTTATAAATATAGTATTTAAAAATACTGTATTTAAAAATGCGCATTTGTAAATACTATATTTAAATGAGGATTTAAAAATACAAGTATTTAACTGCTGTATTTAAATACTGCATTTATAAATGTATTTAAATACTGTATTCAAACACTTTTTTAAACCTTAAAAGTATTTAAAATTGGGTATTTGAGTATTTAAATACCAAATACATGCCCATCCCTGCAATCGAACCAAACAGTCCACAGAAAACTTGACTTCTGACCTCTGAAAATTAAGTAGAAACAGACGGCCATAGGCAGGCGGAGAAACAAAAGTGACCAAACCTGATCTGCATTCGAAATGTGTGATTTAAAATTTACAAGAACTTAATAAAAAAGGAATTTAATGCAACGCCCTGGCATAAAATGCATCGTAATCTATAATAAATATTTCTCTCGAAAAAACAATACTTTCATCCATCCTAAATGTTGATTGAAAATCTATCACAAAATAGAGACCTTGGATGAAATTTTTTTTCTAAATCCATTTATTCCGTTTGATTCGTTCCATTTGACGTCACTATGCAGTATTCGGTACATAAAAATCATACACAAAGCAGCGATTTGTAAAAGCTACGAGATGTTTTTGAATGAAATTGTAAGAGTAGATTGAAGACTACTAGAACTAAAATTTGTGAAAATTTCAGCCGCTTACATCCGAGTTATGAATTTTATAAAAAAAGTGCCAATTTAGTCGTTGAATGCACTTTACGAAGGAACGGCTGGGTTGCTTAAAGCCCACCGGAGGATCATTTTATGCATTTTTTACTGCGCACATGATAAACCTATTTTTTTCTCGTATAACATCTATTTTTTTTTTTTAAGCAAAAAACTGTTTTTGCGACCTTTATGGACATTGGCAATTTTTTTTACGCAATTATACGAATATATTTTTTCCAAATTATTTCTATTTACTTTTAAATATTAAAAACTAGATGCAAGAATTTTTTTTCCAAGATTCTAGTCAGAACGAAGGTAGAACGTACATGAATACCTTAGAACGAAATTTACCCCCACTCCTAAACTTTGACATACTCCTTATCCGACATTTTTTGTTTATATAAAACAAAAAAATACGTATCTAATGTTTTGCGTTGATCTACTTGACGGACAAAATGGAATTAAAAAAAGATTTTCATGCAAGGTCCCCATTCCACCCCTCCTACCACACTGAAAAAAAAAATAATAAGTATCAATCATGTATGAAATAAGTTTATAATATTTTCTTGTTTCAAATGAATATTTCCTTCATGTAAAAAAATACGGTCATGTTTCGAGAAAATATTTGATCAATACTATGTATTGTGGTAGATATTTTGTTGCATCTTATTCTTTTCAGTCACGGAGTTGGACAAAAAAACCAACAAAAAGCATCAGAGGCACAATCGAAAAAAAAAAAAACGAAAAATCCTTCCTCCGGACAGAACACAACCCGCGACGTTTCCTCCCTTCCGAATGCACCGAAATCCCCGCCCCCATCAGGCGCAATTAGAAAAGTTGAAGAACACAATATCGCACCGCCGTCAGAGCGGATCAAAACTCGCCGCTCGAGCGCGCCGCTAATTGGAAAACGCGCGCGCGCGGAGCTGAAAAGTCGACCAGGTAAGCCGCCCCCCCCCCCCCCTCGTTAACTTTTCGAATCGCGCGTAGAATTAATCTCGGACGCGCGGTGACATTACAGCGCGGGCGGGGGGGCTATCAACTCTTTGCTAGCTGCGCTCCCTTCCTTGCTGGGCATCGATTCTTTTTTAACGAGCTCTTCCTACCCCCTCTCGTGCGCTCTGTCGGTGGCGTTTGACGATTTCGGGGGGCGGGTATCGCGCGGCGGAGAAAAGTGATCGTTGTCCGCCCGGAGTTGGTCGTGATTGGTGTACAAGGTGTCGAAAGGGGCATGAAGTTGAGCTTCGTTCGTCTGGCTTGATTTTGTAGAGCGAGACACGACGGCGGATGGGGCGGGGGAGGGGATGGTTTTCGTAGTGCATAGAAAAACTGGAGAATAAGGGAGGATGAAAAAACGCATTTATTTTTTTACGCAGAAGAGTTTTTACATTTACTTTCAATTCGATGTCTCAAGTCATGTAAACTTGCTTCCAAAACCCCAAAAGCAAATTAACAAAAGTCAGAAAGAATGTACCGTATAGGCCCAGTCAATTCATCGATTTCTCAGTATATTATCTTACATATTGGAGATCTACCTGGCCACGTCTAACGTGGAATTAGCGCGCGCATTTCATTTCTTCTGCAGAGCGTCTCTCCATAAACTGTTTATTAGTTCAACAACTGATCCGTACATTATATACCGGTGGCGCTCACTAAAATATTTTCGACAATGATTGTTCTCCATCATCATCGTCCTGGCAAAAACCATGCAAATCTAAGGTGGCTCCCTCGTGATGGTTCCTGTACCTATAGTAGATCTATTTGATGTAGCGCTTTCTAACACGCATCTTAAGGATCCTGTCTGCACCGGAAGCGAGTTTAGTCTTCTTACCTTCTTAGCCAAAAATCTCAAAATAATACAGGGAAGCGCCTACTTTGCTGTGCGTCGTTTGATAGAGGAGGTTTTTTTTCTACAAGACTGGTGTAATTTTATTACGGGAAGCATTGATTTATTCGAGCTATTAGGTTTTTTCCATCGCGTATGCAAGCTCCACGATAAGAATGCGTGTTAGAAAGCGCTACGTAAAATCAATAATATCTCGAAATTTCGCAGGGTCAGTGATATAAATAGGCGTACCGTTGGATGCAACTATCAATGTTGTTAGTTGTCCGATATGTGTCAAACTAAGTAGAAACAGTCGAGTAAGGCAGGACGAGACAATTTTGTGATTTTTCATTTTATAAATAGATACTCTGTGTTGTTGGGCGTTATTTTTATTTATGTACACGTTCGTTTGTTTCCTTTTATCACTGTTGTTGCTCAATACAAGTGTGTCAACATAATAGCTTTAGGGCTTTTATGAAGACTGCGTCACGTTCGATCAAAGAAGGGATTTCTCTCCTCATGCAACTAGAACAGAAGTTGGGAAAGTGAGGAGAGCCGCGGAGTGGGTGATTCGAATCACTCACAGACGTTGGTCACGATGCACTTTTATTGAAAAGCGATTCTTATCGATACTATGACAACCACACATGTAGTTCTTTAGAAAAAACAAGCGAACGTAGCTATAGTCTTCAGCGAGCCCTTGTAAAAGGAACACGTCCTATTGTGTTTAGAAAAGAATTTGGTTAAAGTAAACCGTCAGAAGTTTAATGTTTGCGAAGATTTATTAAAAGATATCGGGAACAATGAAATATATATACTCTAGGTTTGGGGGACCATCACGAGGGAGCCACCTTAATTAGCGTCCACTACAAACCAAAGTCCATTGCACGCACTCGATGGTTTCATACTCATTCCTCGAAACGACGGTTCATCTGGATTTCCGTCATGTAATTTTAAAGTGGATATGTTGTGTTTCAGTCGAACAAAACAAATTAAAACCCATAAACTTTCCAAGATTACAAGCCACGTAGATCTCATAACTGTACCCATACTATCCTGATTAAACAGACGCCTGGATGATGGAAGTTCATCATCATCCATACACTCGTACAGCCATAATATTAGATACCTATTCCCAACAAGAACGACGGGTCTATGTAGTCGTTGAGAATTTACGCGGTTCAACCACGCCGCGGGCGTACTTTGACCGCTACGATACAAGCGCGATAAGAGTTTACGAGAGTTGTATTTATGGCATGTATATGTATACGATTCTGCGTACGTGCATTTATCGATGTTACCATATGCTGTACTCTAACAGCCCTGGGGCGGGGATCGTAGCCACCGTGCGCAAGAGCCGTGAGTTTATTATGTACTCACGTACCAATGTACATGCCTTTACGAGTATATTGAAAAAAAAATTAAAAACGCGCTCTCTCCCGCTGGATTGGCCCCGATCCATTGTCAGGGGTACATTTATCATATCCATACGCACGTATACCAACGCGTGAGCGTATATACACTCGTGATGTGAGCTTTGAACAACAAACCGACAAATCCACCTCTGGCCGAACTTTGTAATAACCGACCCCATCGAGCCCCGCCTCGGATCACCAAGGACCGACGGTGCACGCGACACACCGGGCGCGCGCATCATCCACGCAGCCCCCGCAATCTCATCGGACCACCGAGTCGAGCACGATTTCCATCACCGCCGATTCCACACCCACACCATCTACTCTATAACCCGAACCCCCCCACCCCCCCTCCCCCCCGTCTTATATCGCGCGCGGGCCGATGTACGTCCCCCCGCGTATATGATACCCCGTATAACACGCGCGTACGACCGGAAGCATCGCGGATCGCGGGACATCGAATCCTAACACGGGGATCGGATCGAAGAGATGCAACGCCCTCGCGAGCTGGATACACTTGTCCGGCCCTTCGGCCCGTCCCGCGCGGATTAGAGGACGCGTGTAGGCTAGATCGAAGCGCTCCCTCTGCCAGCGGTTCCATCGCGCGGGTGCACATATACATGTATACATACGCGTTCGTGTACCAGTGTATAATGCGAACACACAGGACGACGACAGCCGGGAGAGCCGAGTTCGAGGAATGGAACAGCGCCAAACGCGCTCGTGGGGGGGGGGGGGGGCAGAAAGCCGGAACACCGCCCAGGGGCCGCAACACCCACAACGACCGCCCAACAACAACGACGTCCCGCCGCTCATCCGTCCGTCCGTCCCTGCGATGCGCGTGTATACGTGTACTATAGAACGTGCCGAGGAGGCGCCCTGGCGCTGATAAGCGCCGATTGCTTCGTTATCATGTGAACGCGCGCGAGTGCATGGGGGAGGCGACTGTATACGGTGCGTGGCGCGGCTGCCGCGATGCCGCGGCTTTTGTATTACAAATGCGTGAATATACGGTACGCGATGGGGTCGGTTCGTCGGTTCTTCTTCCTTCGAGGAGGGGGCGCGGGCTTTTCGTCTCGAGGCCCGATACGATTGTACATCGTGTACGTTGTTGTTGGAAGATGGCTCGCGGGGCTTTTGTCCCCGTCGTGCGTGATGCGAAGGTGAGCGAACGAAAGTCGCGCGATGATGATGAAATGTTGTGTCGAACGGTGCGGTCGACGACGAATTTACCATGTGGCATGATAACGCTGTCTAATAATTTTACGGAAACAAACCTTTGTACGAAAATTTGAAAATTAGACGGTTTTTGGTGCAATTGGTGGTGGAATACGACGTTTTTTAGATACAAATTCCTCGATGTGACGGACAATTTATTTTTCGGCACAGCTGATGAGCATTGTTATGTGGCGGGGGTGCGCTTATCCGCGATTTTTTTTTCTGTGCAATTGAGCGCGAACCGAATAATAGGTATATACATGTTGTATACGCATACGCATAGACATTTTTCCGTTCAACGAGGAAGTCGGTCAGAAAAATCAATTCCCGGCGCGTCTGCTTTCTTTTTCATACCCACGAGGGGGGAGTGTGTATGTGGTAGGAGGAGAGCAGGAGAGAATCCCGTAGATGCGTATCTCTATTTTTTGCATGTACGGGCGCCGATCAAACGGCCATCGGTATACTTGCCTCTGAGTTACGTTTTCCCTCAGCGTATGTTGATAGGGGGACTCGCACTGATTATTTATCCAAGTTGGTTATTGGTTAGATTTCGTAGTTACGTTGAGACGTATTAGCATCGTCAATTTTTTGATAGGTATTTTCTGTGATTGCACCCATCTGTGCAGACTTGGACGTTGCTTCTTGATTTTCTGAATACTTTGCGATGTAATTTTTTTCATGAATGCTAGCTGCACCATTTGTGATAAAAATAATTTTTTCATCATTCCATGCAACACAGAATCGAGAAACATTTTTACCAAACAAAAAAAATGCTCCAACATTTTAAAGAAGATGAAAAAAAAAATTACGACAAAAAAAGTGGCAAAGTATTAAAATATTTGTCCAAGCACTGTCGTACAAACTCTCTATAGTCTCTAAAAATATATCGCCCGATTTTTAACTCGAAAACATTTTGATGCCGTCTCACGAGTATCCTTGGCAACGGAAAATATATTTCCAGGACAAAGCAATGCCTCTTTGCAAAAGTAATTCAAAGCATCTAGATATTTGTCAAATGATTCTGCCCAAGTCCGAATGCTTGTCTCATCACGAGCCACTCTGTATTTTTTCCACAGCTGTGATATTCATGTCGAAAATAAACCGTCAACGTCGCCAGGCACGTACCCCTCGCCGTTGCTTTTGAAAAAAAAAAATCCCGCACGAGCCGAAATCCAAAAGGCATCTCTCGCCCGGCGCGCTCGTATCAAAAATCGCACTCCCGCCGACGCGAAAGCCGGGGGAACCCCCGCCCCCCCATTCCGCCGGTTTCGCGAGGGGCGCTCCACGGAAAAGCACGCGCGTACGCGCTGCACCGTCCGACGCCGGAGCCGATCGGCCGCGCAAAAGCAGATATCCCACGCGCTTCGCGCGCACCTGTCACACGCCGGGGCTCGCGCGAACCGCGAGTCGTGCGCGCGGAGAAATGTCGATGCTCGATTGAGCGCCTCGATCGCCGGATCGTAATGGGCACCGCGAGGGGGGGGGGGGGGGGGGTATTCCCCCCGGACGACGCGGGGGGCCCGGGAGGTTATTTCGAAAGCGCGGCCCCTCTCGGTAATCCGGGCTTTCGGGCGACTGCCGCCGAGGGCGCGTTTCCGCGTGCGCTCTCGGGGCACGACGAGAGCCGGGGAACGGATCTTCCTGCGGTCTGTTTGTTATTCCGTCGGGGTGTGTGGGTGGGGAAAGGGCTTTGCTTTGACCGGTGCAGTTGAAACGTCGGGGGAGAGCCGCGACGAGCGATGGGTGGGTATAGGTGTGTTGAGAGATGAGTATCTCGGGTTTTTGATTCGTTTTGGTTTTTCATGAGTTTTGGGGGTGTGCACTTTTTATGCGCTTTTACTCAAATTGTTGGGTCCGTCAGTGGTGAGACGAATAGCAAAGACATTTTTTTTTCGACGGAAATGCTTATTCTATTTTTATTTTGAGTACTTACGGGTTGAAAACCGTAGAATTTAAACACAGATGAGATTGGGTCGCTTGAAATTTCTTCGTCAGCTGTCAATGGCTCGTCTTACCTTACTCCACTGTTTCTACTTACGATGGACTCTCCGAGATTCAACGTCAAATATACTACGACTTAAGAGTTAAAAATTAAAAAGTATTAGATACGCATTTAACAACGAAGTAGAACGTAGAAAACAATTTTTCATCGTGCTTGCGCATGAGTGATCAAAGAAAAGTCACGGATTAGAGGTGTGCGTTTTTAAAAACAATAAAATAATAATTTAATGACTCTTTTATCAATCGCGCATAAAAGAGAAAATTTTTGATCCATTGATAAAAGGATGTCCTTACAATTTTTTTATATTTATTGGATGTATGTCTTTTTTTTTCTCAAGTACAGATAAAATTTCACAGAATTTTGTCTACCTTATAGTTTTGTTCTTCACGTTAAATTGCTCTATTCAAAAGAAAAGCTACTTCGGTCAAAATTTTGTAATATTTATGTGCATGATAAAATAACTGAATATGAAGCCACTATTATATCATACAACCTATTATTTTATTAAATTATGTACATATACGTTATTAAAAACTACTCTGTTTAAGTTTCAAGTGTAAGATAAGTCTACTTACGGACAATAATCTCCTTATTTGTTACTCCGTTGTTGATCGCTAACTGCTCTGCATAATACGTGTTTACTCGACGAATGACTAGATCACACTGTGAGCTTAGTCAGCTGAGTGAGTCAATGGTCAGTGACAACAGTGACCTAGCCGAGCTGCGCACTCTACACTGCGCAATGAGCGCAGCTCACCTGATGCTTTGTTTACAGTGTGATCTAGTCATTCGTCGAGTGAACACATATTAGACCGAGCAGTGAACAATCGACAACAGAGTAAGGAATAAGGAGAATATGTTCCGTGAGTAGACTTATCTTACACTTAAAACTTAAATACAGTAGCTTTTTATAACATATACGTATATAATGTAGTTACATAATATAATAAGTAATACGAGTAACAGAATAATAATGTATGTATAGTAAAGTAGGTAAATTCACTGAATAATACATGCATGAGTCAAAAACGGGATATTTTGGTGTGTGAAATAGGATTTTTAAAATTTGATGTTTAGAATATTTCTTTTATTTTCTATGTAATGTGAGGTCCAAACTACCCCAAAACTTTGGACCCTGCTGTAATGTCATTTTAGAAAACACGTTGATTTACATGGGATTTTTAAAAAACTTCAAAAAAGCATACAGTAATTACAGGTCTGCCATTATCGTATAATGGTACTTTTTTTGCAATTCTGAAGCCCTAAATGAAAATGTTTCGTCTTCTTAAAATACCTTTAATATTAGGGGCAATATGACAGCTTAATTTAGTCAATAGAACTCTCTATATGGACGATGACACTAAAACTCGCCACATTCGAATTTCTAGTTGAAAAAAATTGTTCGATGTATATACTTGTTCGCTCTTCTATATAAAATTATTGAATCCAAATATCAAAAAATGGATCACTTGGCCCAACTAAATCATTAGTCTCGTACAATTCAAAAGTGTCAAACCAGGCTTCACAATTAAAACGGCTTGTACACTTTAAAATGTTTTTTTTGTCGTCCCTAATCACTAGAAAGTAAGCTATAAGGTTCAGATTATTGGAAAATACACGACTTAAATAGTACATTACGCCACTAGGGCAGAAAGTAAAAAATTGAGCGCCCGAAGGGAGCCGCTTGTTTTACTTTTATGCCCGAGTCTCGTATACTAATTTTCTTGCCGAGGGCGCAAAGTGCAATTTTGCGCCCGTGGGCATACTTTGGGCCCGCAAAAATACTTTGCGCCCTAGGGCAGAAAAAATTTTGGGCCCGGAGGGCCGAAATAGTAGATTACGGACGAGTTCGCAAAGGCTTGT
>JAPYYV010022702.1:0-13367 GCA_030522625.1 Copidosoma aretas
AAAAAAAAACACGTGTCATTTATTTTTTGATTCTCTACCACTATGCAAAGTTTCATCAAAATCGGTGACTGACACTTGGGTAGGTTTACTTGTTAGTTTGATTCAACTAAGGTACGAAAAATATACAGAACGCTTATAGTATTCGGCACAACGAGGGAAAAAAGTGTTTTTTTTTTTAGATTTTGATAACGTTACATTACTTTCTACGTCTACGTCTAGACTAGCCAATAGCTTTTTGGGAAAAAAAACTTAATAACAGGCAGAGACCAGCGGGAAAATGTAGTTATGGTTGTAACGTAAAGAAAATAAATAATTTAAAAACCATTTTTCGCGATTTGCGGCGAGACGTGACCTCCCAGTGGAAAATGTTCAATACCAAAGTTGTAGATAAATAAAAAATCTAAAACTTTTGCACTAAACATTTTTCGACATAACCTCAAATTCACCAAGTAAATGACAAAAAACCGACTTTTCAGTTGTTTTTTTTCGCGTAAAAATCATTTAATTTTCATGAAAATTAGTAAAAATATATCTTTTGTTGCGTTAAAGAAGCATAAATTTTTATTTTTTTTTTTACGTATGAGTTCTTAGATATTAACATTTTTCGAAAAAACTACCCTTATTTTGCATAAAAAACTTGATTGTTTTTTTTATATTTTGATGTTCTGTAGGTGCTCATTGTAACCGTTAAAATCTCTAGTTTCAAATGGTCTATACATGTTGACAGTTTATTTTTTCATTAAGTTGCTCAAAATTTAGAAAAACTGAAAAAACGACTTTCTGGTTCACGGATTTTTCGATTTGTGAAATTATTCTTAATTTCTTAAATTATTTCTTTGAATGAGGGATTATATTTCAATGGCGGAAGTTACTGTAGTATAATATCAGGTAAATTAAATGGATTTTAGTACCACAGGTGCCATACACCGTTCTTAAATTAAAAAAAATTAATTAATTTAAAAAAAATTTGCAATTATGCATATACAAGTAATGAAAAAAATCGTTTTAATTCCCACATACAATTAATAACAAAACGCATTCATTAAATGTTTCTGTGTACACATCCACGTTGCCGTTATGAAAATATTATTAAACTTCAAAATCATAAGAAATATATAATTATTAAGTATTTTAACTAAATTTTGACTTCTTTCGTTTCGGTTTGTTTTCATCATCTATCGAAATTTGTAGTTCTATTGGCTCCTCAAAATCATGTTCTTCAATGTCCTGTTCTTCATTGTCTATGTCACAACTTTTCCGCGGCTCCTCATCGATAATCTCTTCTGAGTCGCTCACATCTTTAAATGGCGGTTTTGCTCAGTTTGCACGGTTTTCCTGACATCCACTGCATAAATTGGTGCATTTTAACCCATGTTTTCGACAACCACATCTTTGCGTATAACAACCACTTGCACAGGAGCATCTTCTGGATTTTAATAAGTTTTCGGGAATCAAATCGTCATTATCAGAGATGAATTTGGGCTCGAGTCTACCGAATTGTTCGTGCCAGCCCCATTGCTTCGCTATCTTGTTCTCGGAACTGCCGTCCTCATAAGTTAAACAAGTTTTTAATTGGTAATAAGCTCTGTAGGAGTGTTGTGCAGCAGCTTCTTCACTAGGGGGAAGTTTTTACAATTTAAAAGTTGATTTGTTAGTTTCTTCCTGGTGAATTTCAAATCGTAATTGATTTAATGACACATCCATTACTCTACTTTTATAAATACCAGCTATTAGTTGACACACACTTTTTGCTATTGAAACGTGGTCTGCATCTTTTTTATGAAAAACACTTGCTAAGCTCGTTAAATTTTTGTTGTTTAATAATGACCTTACTTTTCTTTTACCTTTTCCAGTAAAACCAGAAGTTGTATTGCAACCCGAAAAACAGTAAAGAAATGCTATTATATTAGTATACGATTCGTGTTTGAAACAATTAGACGCATTAAACAAATCTTTTTCGTTGCTTGTGCCTAGTTTGTGGGAAAAAATTGGTTGCCCATTATGATTTAGTTGGTGTACAAGGACTAGTAAATCAATATCTTGACCTACTACGATGACACTTTTATCACTATTTTTTGCCAGTTCGATTGAAGTATTTATAATTAATACGTCGGCGTCCTCGGGAGCTTGCTTGCATAAATAACCCTCAGATTGTAGCTTATCTGATATCGTTTTAATTAAATTGTTTTTGTTTGTCGCATTAGATAAAAAATTCACTTGTGAAACCGGTATTTTACTCACATTTTAATATTCAAACGCAGGTACGTTTGCAGATTTACTGCGACGCGAACGTTTCAATTGTTTCGTGCCTGTTGAAGTTGAAGTAGATACGGCAAGTGATGTGGTTACTGATTTATTTACTTCCGGGAAGCCATCGAATACTTTAACACTATTCAATGCATAATGACTTCGAACGTAGTTGTAATATTTTTTTACAATTTCTTCAATCGAATAATTTTTCGGCCAAATTACTCTATGCAATAAAAATTCGCCATCAACGACATGCAAAATATTACTACAAGTTGGTAAAGCGTTAATGCTCCCAAATTCACAGTACAGCTCAGATTTTGTATTTTTCCTCAGTTCGTTTTCTGTAAATAGTGATAAAGGAAACGAAGCGAGTTCATATTTCAAAAACGTGTGTTTGTATTTATTGCAAATTTCGCCACATAAAAAGCAGAGAGATGCAAAATTAAACTTTTGAGAATCTCTAACAATTTGCCTACCTTCTGATAGCCTCTTTTGCTTGTTTTTGTTTTATTCGCCGATTGAACTTCGTCTATTGTAAAGAGCTTGACATTTCCGATGAACGTAACCAGCTGGTTATTTTTCCATTGATTTGTATTTGTTGTCAAATCTTTGTTTGCTCGACTAAATCAAACGATTGATAGCGCCGACTTTGATTTAATACAAATCATTCTGATCAGGATTTTTGCAAATAAAACCATTGAGTTTGTCCATACTTTCAAGCTAAAATTTCAAAATTAAATGAGGAAGAGAAATTTAAAAAAATTTAATTCAGCAGTACGTAGTGATATGTGGATAGAGTACAATGCTGTTAATATTTAATTCTGAACTTGAATAATATTTACCTTTTCATATATGACACATCCAAGCCTCGTAAGTCTCCAGCCAGATGCTAACGTATAGCTTATGTACACATATATAGCGTTCATCTCTCTATGCTGTTTTATCACGCTATCCCAATACTTTCCCGGTTTTATGTCACGTGCATGACCTACAATACATCCCAGATATGCTTATTTTAATAAAGTCAAAAGCTAGAAGTTTATAGTTGTTGCCGTACAAATGTACATAATGTATCATCTTAATACTCGAATTTATAATCATTGTGCTTGAATATCGATTTAAAGTAACAATAAAAGTTACAGAAACAGTTGAATACTAGAAACTAGTATTATCTCAAAATATATTATTAACCTCGTTAATTTAAGACACAAGTTAATCCTTGTCATAAAACCTTT
Organism: Copidosoma aretas; assembly: GCA_030522625.1. Lineage (NCBI taxonomy): Eukaryota > Metazoa > Arthropoda > Insecta > Hymenoptera > Encyrtidae > Copidosoma > Copidosoma aretas. Next base: position 3,486 of record JAPYYV010022702.1, read on the forward strand.
TGTTTCCAAGAACGAAACCTCTACGAGCTCTTCTATATAACAGAATCACGAACCGTATACAACACTATAGTACTCCAACACACTTAACTTCTACGACGAAACGAGATCCGTGACTCTCTAAGCCTGTCATTTAGTAAAGTGTGTGTAAATGAAGTCTGTCAGTCAAAGAACAGGCTGCCCAAAATTTGCCTGCGTGATTCAATTCAAACTGAAACAGAACGAATTTTTTTATTACTTGTATATGCATGATTGCAAAATTTTTTTAAATTCACTAAATATTTTTTTTTAATTTAAGAACGGTTTATGGCACCTGTAGTACTAAAATCCATTTAATTTACCTGATATTATACTACAGTAACTTCCGCCATTGAAATATAATCCCTCATTCAAAGAAATAATTAAAGAAATTAAGAATAATTTTACAAATTGAAAAATCCGTGAACCAGAAAGTCGGTTTTTCAGTTTTTCTAAATTTTGAGCAATTTAATGAAAAAATAAAATGTCAACATGTATAGACCATTTGAAACTAGAGATTTTAACGGTTACAATGAGCACCTACAGAACATTAAAATACAAAAAAACATCAATAATGTTTTTTATGCAAAATAAGGGTAGTTTTTTCGAAAAATGTTAATATCTAAGAACTCATACGTTAAAAAAAAAAAAAATCATGCTTCTTTAACGCAACAAAAGATATATTTTCACTAATTTTCATAAAAATTAAATGATTTTTACGCGAAAAAAAAACTGAAAAGTCGGTTTTTTTGTCATTTTCTTGGTGAATTTGAGGTTATGTCGAAAAACGTTTAGTGCAAAAGTTTTAGATTTTTTATTCATCTACGTCTTTGGTATTGAACATTTTCTTAATAATATATTATAAAGCTGATTTAAATAATTTTTGTACATTTAATGATCCCCATCAATAATTATCTTTTATTTTCACAAATAGAATATTGCGATTTTTCGAAAGAAAACAGTAAGACAGTTAATAAATAATATTTTATGTACTTTTCGTTAAATCACTTATTTCTTTCAAAAATTATTTCAGGTCACGGTTTAATTGTATTGATAAAGGAGTTTTTTTTCAAATCTCTATTTTTAATGACGATAAAAAATTCAACGTTTTTTTTTTCTATTATACAAACGCCGTCATTACAATAAGGTTGATTTTATTGAGACAAAGAAGTAGATTAGCTAAGAAAAAGTGTTGGATATTATTGTAGGACAGTAAATTACACTTCAAGAATTAAGGTCGAGTTCATTTTAAAACGTAAATATCATAATAAAGAATTGATTTCATTTGTTGCATTCAATATAAAAGTATATACACATAATTTGAATTAGTGAGAAAATAATTATTATCTTCGGTGCCTTCGGCGTTTCCCTACGCCCTTCCTGTGTGGAGATGCGCTATGCGTACTGCCAGCTTGAAGCCATTTTTTGCTGGGCTGCTGGCCGCTTAACGGTGCCCCGATATATCATTTAATAGTCACGAATACAAGCTGAGGCGCTCTAACCCCGACCGGACAGTATTAACCCGGGGATGAGCTCAGCTGGATACTAGCCAGATTCAGCGTTTGCGTATACACCGAAGTTAAAGTGCTCTAGCCCGGTCCGTACAACAAACCCGACGGGAAGTTTAATAGAGCGGGCTGAATCAGTGATGGACCGGGAAAAATTAGTCGCACCCAGTTTTTTTGTGGTTTATTGTTCAAAATGAGGTACTGTACCTGAAAGTTCATCTTGCCACCCAGGAATGTGGTCATATATTGTTTAAACTAACTTTTTTTGAACAAATCATAAAAATTCATTTTTTTGCTCGGAAATTTTTTTTCCCTTATTCCTTGCCCCAAAATAAAAAAAATGTGTTTTTAAAAATTTTTCCCTAAACTCGATAGCTTTTGAGTGAAAAATTCTTGAAGTTCGGAAAAATCGAGATATAGGCAATTTTCAGCACTTAAAAAAAATAAAAAAGAACAATTTTTTCCTTGAACAAAAAATGTTTTGGTATAATACGCAAAAAATGTTTTGGTAAATAATACGCGTACTACAACGTGTATCTGTATCTGTGTATATCTGTAAATATGTATGCTTGCATATTATTTATTGAATTTTCCGTGATTCGTTTTTACAAAATGCACAGCCAAACATAAAATTGAAGTTCACCGCTAGCAACAATGATTGTTTAAACAAACTATTTATAACAATTTTTTGAAAATTCACTATAAAATTTGGAAACATAAAATTTTTTCCTATTGTTTTGTTAATTCATGATAAGAATTAATATAATTCAATTATCTATTATAAAATAAATTTCTAATAAAGTAAATGTCATAAATATTGTCTTATATACTAAGTAGGATTTGAACAAATAGAAAAACACAGGACAGTTTACAATTTTATTAATAAAATTAGTTATACTGTAGGGTTTTAATATTCTTAAACTATATTTATTCAATAATCTGAATCACAGCCGCACATACACGGTACATTTTGTTTTGCAACTACACGGAGAGAACAAAACACGCTCGTAGAGAGCGCCGGGTGTACTTATGAGAACGCGTGCCAGTGGAACTGAGTTGCAGAATGTATAGCAGTGTGCGTAGCTCTGCTCGGCATGGCTGTGGAGAGTGCTGAGCGGGACCTTGTCGCACCGAGCTGGCAAGCACGCTCCACAGCGATGCCGAGCAAAGCTACGTACACTGCTATACATTCTGCTACTCAGTTCCACTGGCACGCGTTCTCATGAGTACGCCTGGCGCTCTCTACGAGCGTTTTTTGTTTTCTCCGTGTACACATCTTAGTACGCGACTTTTGACATTTGCATAGTTTTACTAATCCGTCTGGTAGAGGATTTTTTGACATCAATACAGGTAAAAGGTTATCATTTTCATATGCATAACCAAAACGTGTCAAATCTAATTCTTGACTGAGAGTTAATAGAATTTTTCCATATATATGTTTGTGCGGACGCTCTCAATGTGTGCAAATACAGGGCATCTGACGTACATGGCACATTAGCCAACTGAGATCAAACTGACAAAACATACTGCATGACGTATACAAAACAACATTGCCTACTGTGTATTGTGCAAGTTTGAATGAGTTAGATTTGTCGCGGGTTAGTGCAGGTGTATCAACCTGATACGAGTGACAAGATGCAAGCGTTTTTTCAAACTCAAAAATTGCATCTTTGAAAATCATTTGGTTTAAATACACATGACATTCAAAATTTTTAAAGACAATATTTATGTTATTTACTTAATTAGAAATTTATTTTATATGAGATAATTCAATTATATTAATTCCTATCATGAATTGACAAAACAATAGGAAAAATTTTGATGTTTCTAAATTTTATAGTGAATTTAAAAAAAATTGTTATAAATAGTTTGTTTAAACAATCATTGTTGTTAGCGGTAAACTTCAATTTTATGTTTGGCTGTGCATTTTGTAAAAAGGAATCACGGAAAATTCAATAAATAATATGCGAGCATACATATTTACAGATATACACAGATACAGATACACGTTGTAGTACGCGTATTATTTACCAAAACATTTTTTGCGTATTATTATACCAAAACATTTTTTGCTCAAGGAAAAATTGTTCTTCTTTATTTTTTTCAAGCGCTGAAAATTGCCCATATCTCAATTTTTCCGAACTTTAAGAATTTTTCACTCAAAATCTATCGAGTGTAGAGAAAAGTTTTCAAAAACACATTTTGTTTATTTTGGGGCAAGGAATAGGGAAAAAAAAATTTCCGAGCAAAAAAATGAGTTTTAATAATTTGTTTAAATAAAGTTAGTTTAAACAATATATGACCACATTCCTGGGTGGCAAGATGAACTTCCAGGTACAGCACCTCATTTTGAACAAGTAACCACAAAAAAACTGGGTGCGACTAATTTTTCCCGGTCCATCATTGATTCAGTCCGCTCTATAATTAGTGTCTGCGCAAAAGGAGTGATGCAGTCGGGACTCACACTTCTGCCGAAGGATAAATCGCCGAGCACAGCTCTTCCGCCGAACCTGATCATACCCTAAGATTGACCCAATTACCTGGGCTATCAAGCGCAAGCTTAGGCCTGAAAATATTGAAAATTTTACGTTGCATCTTTCCGTACTTCTATTGTAGTGTAGTGTAGGAAAAATTGATTTGTCAAGCTAGCTTGATATATCTGTGTAAAACCACATGTTCATGCATGTAATACATATCTGACCTATTTAGCGGTCTGGTTATACATTCGTCACATTGTACTTACTGATTTACAATTTTTATAGTAGATTTTAAGAAAAATTTGTTATGTGCTTGCAAACACATTGATTTTTAAAAATCATGCTCGCAACTTTTTTTAGCAATTCTGATTTCATAGCATGCCTAGGCAAGTGAGCATTTACAACTTGAATGTAAAAATTACTTTATTTGTGAGTGTAGTATGAATGAAAAATTTTATGTTTGTACTTAAAAAACTTTCTAAAATTACAAAACGAAATATCAAAAAATACTGTTTTGGTAAAAATGTGGGGAAACTGCTTTAAGGCTTTACAATTTTTTTCCAGTGAGTAGCACACTCAAATTTATGAATATTTTCTAAAAAATCTATCAGCAATTAGCTCTGCCCAAACTATCAAGTCATTTGGAGAAAACTTTCAAAAATTACGGCGTATCAAAGTAACAAATTTTTTAAAAAGACATCTTAATTTTAGCATTTTTGCTACTTTTTTCGCTTAATTCTCATCTATTAAAATAATAAAATCCATATATGCCCACTCGGTAGATTTTTTACGTATATTAATACCTATAAAATAAATATATACTTTGAGAGTAGAAAGTAGATAGTGATTTGATCCAATACTTTGTTAGGGACCAAAAAATTAAGAGTTTTATTCATATATCTTATAGATCAAGAGCAGCGTGTAGCAGTAGTGATCACTAAATGTATAGCACACTAGTAATATACTGGATTTTTTCGAACAGAATTATTTTTTAGCGTGTGTGTGTGCAATTATATTGCATCCACACATGTATACTCATTTTCTCCATACTAAGCAAGCCCAAACTCTATTGAAATTAATACTTGGCGCCTTTACTATGGAGCACATAGTGTAAACGAAAGGAAAATTGGAAGTAGAGGAAAAAATGAGGGAAATCCTTTCGTCCTTGATCGCTAGCTGTGACACGTAAGTGTGGCGTGCTAGCGATCAAACCACATACGTACACAGCTAATACTTGCACTGATACGCGTAGCAACTGCAAGGGCGAGATTGATATTGTGTGTCATGGATTGGCATTTTTTCAATCGCATTCTGAGATATAAATTATAATTAAACTAATGTAAACTCACGTACTTACTTGTTTGAAAATTCTATATTTAAGTATATAGCACACCGATACTACACTTGATTTTTTTTAACAATTGTTTTTCAGCGCGTGATTGTGTGCAAGTATATTGCACTCACACACGTATACGCATTTCTTTCATACCAAGCAAGTCGAACCTCTGTTGAAATTTAGTCTTGGCGCATCAATTTGAAGTGTGAAGTGTATAAAAATGGAAAAATGGCTAAAGAGTTTAGTCTAGTTCAGTTTCATTCGAAGTAATAATTGCTGTTTTAGATGTATATTTATAGGTATACATTTAACACGGTAAGCAGCACTCCTCACATGGTACCTGTCCACCATACCTGGAAAACCTGAAAGGTCGGGAAATTAATTTTATCCTGGAAAAACCTAGGGAAACCATATAATTTTTATAAAAACCAAAAACATCATCAAGCCACACAAGGAAAAATTGAATCACGGACCCAAAGGTCGGACCAAGTTTATAATACGTTTTTTTGATGGCTCAATCCAAATATAAAGTCAATTTAACTCTAGCACGTCGGAGTTTGGCCATAACCTCAAAAAACTCTTCAAAATTTACTAAAACCATAATAAGAAAAAAAATTACGACCTGGCAGTGTGATAATGTTTACTATGTGTTTCGTGGTCGCTGAATCCGAATCCAAGGTCGCTTAAATCCCAGAAAGTCAATAATTGGACATGATCTCAAAAACACTTAAAAGATCACTGTAACCTTAAAAAAAAAATGACCTCGAAAAACATTCAAAATTCATTTAAGCTGATAACCTTCATAATGCATTATTTTAAAATAATTCATTCATATTATTATAATTTTATATGGGCTACTTACATTTTCTTGCACATTTTCATAATCAATAATATCGGATATTAAGAGATATGAAATGTGTTAGGCTCACGTGTTCTCACTTTCTTGTATACCTATAGCCATACTGGCATATAAACTTAGATATATCTAATGTACGAGCGAACAAACTTAACTATTTTGATTATATATTAATACAACAATGACGGTAACTTTTCAAAAAGAATCAGACTCATTCATAAAATTGGTAAAAATGCACATACGTTGATTTACAGTTATTTGATTAAAACATAACCATAAAAAATAGGAAAAGTTTTCTATCTTGAATAAAAAGAGAGGTGTGCCGATCGAATTACATAACCTTAAATTCCGGTATTTTTACTGTATATTCATTTAAAAAGGATGAAAATTAAAATCATCAATAGTAATTAGTGGAGTGTTCCAGAGCCTGCATAAGGGGAAAGATCAACTGTACGAGACTCTTGAGGGTGGGCTTCGTAGAGTCCGTTGGATCATCTGGAGTCAGCACTGGAGATGGAGTAGCGGCAGTGTGAGGCGACGAGGGATAATCATAGCGGGGTTGAGGGAGACGTCCGGAGACGTTGGGTTAGGTCCACAAAGAGCGTCGCGGAGGGGGGTGACGTGGTGACTTTAGTACCTTGGTAGAAGTCCTTCGAGAACTCGTTGGGGGGAGGGGGTGTTCTCTAAGACTACTTTTACAGCACAACCTTGAACCAGGCAGGCATATCTAGTTTTTGTTTAGTGGACAGTTGGTTCCACTCCTGCATGGGGGATGAGGGTATATCTTAAGATAAAAAGGGGGATGGAGGTCGTGTAGGCCGCTCTCGTCAGCAGGCTGACGAGTATGATAATCGAATAGGGAGTTAGGGCCCAAAAGAGAGTGAACGCAGCTAGAATTAAGTTTTAATGCACAGTGGGATTTATTGACCGTGTGTTGCTTTAGCCACTGCCGTGTTACTCGGTGACCGCCGAGCGAGCGAATGATGGGGAGCGGCCGAGCGAGCTCTCATAGGCACTAGTGATCGCTAACTTGCTAGTGGTAGTGTCGATTTCAAGCGTTCGTTGCCTGGCAGCTGTTAGCAGGTACTACAAGGCGCTCGCACTTGCATCCGGCGCCGGATCTTGAAATTTTATCGCCCCGCGAAGTTTGAATGTTCGTGGATAAATTTATGTAAATAGATAAGAAATAATGAGTGTAAACTAATAACTATGATCCAAAATAATAATTATAGTGAAGGATTGGCCTTACGGTAACAAGCTCCCACGTTTTGAAGAGTTTGTAATAAATTTTCTCGAGTAGTGGCAGAGCTACAGGAGTTAAAGTAGTTAGCACTCTTGATACAAAGGTAACGCAATCACTCATTTATCCATACTCGATTGCCAAAGGTCCGCTGTCTTATTCACACATTCATACTGCTTGATTGAGTGGCTTTGTCACTGTAATACATTTTCCTATTTGCTATCACTATATTTTGCTTCACTTCACTTAACTTTACTTCACTTCACATAACTTAGTTTTATTTTGTAAACGTAGATTGTAGCGCTGAGTGTCATTAGAAGCGCTGTTTAACTGGCTCTGGCGGTTTTCTGGTGTGGGTGAATGTGGCAACCCACTCGAGCTGAAGTTTGATGGTGCAGTTGATTCAGCTGCTGCGGCACCGCATCATCTGTTCGCATCGTAGGTGACTTAATCTCCTGACTGAGCCTGGTAGGTGAGTTTCAGTCAGTCTTTCTGTCTGCCGTAGGGCTGGTGCGCGGCCCGTGGAGAGGAGTATCGGCGGGGGGCAATACTAGTCGATCAGCTTCCTCTGAAGGAGCAAGTTTGAGTTGTGAGACATGAAGTTACGTGACAGTGCGACCTGCAAAGACCAGGCATTTATCTCCGGCTACTTAAGCCTGTACTGGATAAGGACTCTCCCTCTTTTCCGCGATGCCGATACAGAATCGTTCTGGGGCTTTTGAAAGTGGGTGGCTGCGAACGTAGACCAAGGTGCCAGGTGTTAGCGTGGACAGGGTTGGCCAGTTGTGTAGTGTTGTTGCTGGTACTGGGCTTGGCAGCTGACAATATCGGCATGCTTCTTTAAAGGAAGTTAATTGATCAACTGACAAATTCTCCATTCTCCTGGACGAGAGGCGTCATGTCCCAACAGCAGTTGGGACGTAGAGACTTTAGTGGCAGCATTACGTCGGTTGCGTAGTTGGTATAGCACCTTGTGCAGTTGGAGGTCCCACTGAGTGTTTGGATGTCTATGTAAGTACAGACGAAGACCTTTCTTGATCTTCTGGTTTCGTCGTTCTGTCGGATTTTCTCGAATGATAGACTGGTGTAGTCCAGTGCTAAACCCCGCCGGTTGCAGGTTTCTTGCCAGTGTTGACTAATCAACTGACGGCCGTTATCCGTGAGGATAGCGCGAGGGTAGCCACATAGCGCGGCGACCACTTCGTCCTCGATGATTTTGGTGAGTTAGGGTGTTTCTGATGAACCTATGGGAAAGGCCTTGACCCATCGACTGAAAAAATCCGTGACGACAAGAATAAAGTGTCTTCCTCTTGAACTTTTTGGATATGGTCCCATTAGATCGACGGCTACTATCTCCCATAATTGACTGGGTTGGTGTAGCCCTATGGTACCACAAAGAGTGATAGCACGCTTATAACAGGCACAGAACCTGCGGTTTCTGACGTAGTGCTTCATTTCGAGGCTTGTTCCGAGCCAGATAGTGCGTTTCTTAACGATTCGTAACGTTTCCTCCGTCCATGGATGTTCTGCGTGGTGAGAGTCGTAGAACTCGTAGAGCAGTCGATGTACCGCCATCTGAGGTACATAGACCTTCCTCGGAGGATAGTTGGTTGTGCGTTGCCAGATTAGCACGTCGACGATGCTATTGCAGGCCAAAAACTGAGTGTGTTGAGGAGAGAAGGTTAGTGACTCTGCTACCTGGAAAATTCTCTGGTAGAGTTCGAGACATGATGGATCCTGGAGTTGGGCATCCTAAATATCATCAAGCAGGGGCGGAACATTCATGTCACAGCAGACCAATGCAGGTTGTTCCTGCTGGTTAGCTACGAGAGGTAGGACTCGCTCGACGTCATCCAGGTTGTTAAGTACCTTCTTTACTGGATTTTGTGAGCGAAAGTCCGCTAACTGCGTTTCTGTTGGTGGCCGTGAGATAAAAGAGATGGTCACTCGTTAGTCTCATCCGAAGTAGAGTATCCCTCGAGTCAGGTCCAGGATCGATTGTTCAGCGAGCAGGGCTTTCAGTCCTATAACCATCTGGTGCCGTATGTTTGTTGCGACAAGAAAGTCAAATTGGAATGGGTTTTCTTGAATTTGCAGCGTGAGACAAATGCTCCCAAATGTCTGCAGTATTGCTCCGTTGCAAGCCATGACGCACTGTTGCGTGTAGGCCTGTGATTTGTCTTCGGATAGTAGTGAGGGATGTACGTAATTATCAGTTGCGGCTTGATCCACAAGCGCAGCTATCTCTCAACGACCATGACCAACTACGATTTTTTGTAGTGGTGGACGAGGAGTCCAGGTCGTATTTATTTCCGGCGTTCCTCCACGTGCGTTGCCGGTATCCTCGACGTACAGTGGGCGGAAAATGGAAAAAAGTGGTCAAAATTAAAGATTCACGTGAGTTTTTGACAAAAATGGAATCTATAAATTGATATAGATTCCTGAGATGA
>JAPYYV010022707.1:0-13045 GCA_030522625.1 Copidosoma aretas
ATGCATTTACGCACACCGCAAGGTCTACGGTAGTGTGGGACTCAACGTTAATCCCTCTCATCAGAAAAAAAATCCAACCAGAAAGGATCCAGTAATACCTACTAAATAACCCCCTATGCCACGTGGCTTTGTTTCACCCCGAAACCACGTTAGCATTACTTCAGGGTGCAGCTACCAGGGAGGACATCGTACCTCACAGCATTGTCGAGCAAGCTTGAACACCAGTCGCTGCATGTGCCGATCGACCACGAGCCCTAAAAAGAGCACAAGGTCCCCCTTCGGTCAGCACACCTCGTCCAACCTTCCAATCCGCCAGCTTTTAGGCAACGTGCGTCTGCTTACTGATATTAACTTTGCCGTCAGCGCAGCTAAGATTTGCACGAGCCGCGCTCTACACTCGCTCTGAAAAGGACTTAAGGTACCTGGAGGGCAACATCTGTGTTTAGCCTTACCGCAGGTTAGTTTTGCGAACGCCTGTTTCTCGTTCGGTGCTTCTCCTTGCTGATGAGCCACAATGCTCAGCGCAGCGTAGATACGCACAAATTATCCTGCCTACTCACTGATCGCGCAGCCCAGGGTACCACCTACGTGGGGGCCCCTACTTGGCGTTTAGCGGCCTTTTTTTCTTCCTTCTTTAGGTGAATAACCGTCTGGACACAGTCAGCCACAGCCCTCCATGCGTCCTTGGTGCTAAGCATCTCGGGGACGATGTATTCAGGCGTGGGTACCATGCCCAAACGGTCCGCAAGAAGCTCACGCTCTTGGTGCCACCTTGCGCACACGAAGAACGTATGGTCGATGGTATCATCCAACAGAGGGCAGTAGTCGCATCTGGGAGATGCTTTCACCGCCATCCGATAAAGATAGGCAATAAACTGACCGTGTCCAGCGAGAAGCTTGGTTAGGAAGTAATTAGCCTCACCGTGATCTCGTCCCATCCACGGACGCAGGTCAGGGATCTGCCCACAGCGGCCTCATCCCACTCCCGTTGCCACGTTTCCAACGTTTTCTCCTACTTGTCGTCATTATTTCGGGCACCAGGAGACAGAAATTTCTCCCTGTGCTCCCTGGCCAACAACACGACGGGGATCGTTCGCGCAATCACCATAATAGCCGCGGAGAAGTCCATGTGGTAAGCACACGCGATCCGGGGAGATTCGAGACGCTATACCAAGGTCAGCTTTTCCCGAACATCCCGTCTCGCGAGCGCACCCGCCCACACCTCGGAGCCGTATAGCAGAATTAGGTTGGCAAACGACGCTAGAAGCCGTCTTTTGGCTTCCCGCGGGCCTCTCACATTTGGAATTAACCGAGATAACGCTCCCGAAAGCTTGGCTGCCCTTTTGGCTGCTTTCTTGATGTGCTCCCAGAATGTAAGCCGAGAGTCAACCCACACTCCCAGGTAGCGCACGACCGTGCTTGCGCATATTGCCTCACCTGCAACGTTCACGCGGAATTCCGTGACAATCCATCTCTGCCTGGTGAAAACAACCATTTCCGTCTTTTGGATCGCCAGCTCAAAACCGTGATCCCGCAGCCGATCGGCCACTATCGCGACCGCCCATCTTACCTTGCGCTTGGTCTCCTCGCGGGATCTCGCCGTGACGTGCAACGCGATGTCGTCAGCGAATCCCGTAAGGTTGACCCCCGGAGGCATTTTCAGGCGCAACAGATCATCGTAGACGATGTTCGAGAGGTCCGGGCCCAACGCAGAGCCCTGCACAACCGCCGACGTCAGACGCCTTTTCCTCTGTCCCACCTTAGTGTCGTACCGGAGAACACGATCCTAAAGATAGCTATCAAGGATCCTTCTAAGGTAATCCGGTACATTATGTCTTCTTAATGCCTCTTCGATGTCGGACCAGCGAGCCAAGTTAAAAGCATTCTTAACGTCAAGGGTCACCAGAACACAGGCACTCCTCGTTTTATGAAATGGTGCCCATGCTTTTTTGACCGCCTCTAGCACCTCGCCCACAGCCATGACCGTCGAACGACCCTGACGGAACACATACTGGTTGTCCGAAAGACTGGTTGCCTCTCGTATGCCAGTTCGGATCAGCCTCTCGAACAATTTCCCCGCAGGGACCAGCATACACAGCATCCGAAATGACGACGGGACCAGAGGGGTTGGTTTTCCCTTATCCAAAAGGACGAGCCTTTGGATCTTTCAACGTCCACTGAACACACCGACGCGCAGACACGCGTTGAAAATGTCCAGCAGAACGTGTGGCTTTTCCGCGGCAATGACCTTCAGGACTTTAGCTGGCACCTCGTCGGGACCAGGGGCCCTTCGACCAGGCGTCCCTGACACAGCCGTCCTTAATTCATCAAGCGTGAAGAGCGGGACCTCCCCCCCCCTGATGCCCTCCCAACTCTCCCCAGAGTGTTTTGGAAGAGGCAGGAGACCACGCTCTCCAAAAAGGCAGGCTCTATCGGGGCCACAGGATCAGAATCACGCAGATTCTTCAGCGCGATTTGATATCCCAGACCCCACGTATCTCTGTCCACCTCTGCGATAAGTTCGCGCCAACACCGGTTCTTGCTCACCTTGATTGCCCTTACCAGGTTCTTTTTTGCTTCCCTGTACGCAGCAGCAGCCACCTCCACGTCCTCACGGCTTCTATGTCGCTGCGCAACACGCCAGAGCGCTGCGCCTCCCCGCGCAGGTCGGCGATCTCGACCGTCCACCAGTAGCATGACCGCCGCCCTCGTCTGGTGTTCCTTTTTGGCATACACGCGTCACACCTTTCCTTGACTCGTCTCATGGTGTCCTCCACCAGCACCTCGGCTCCTGCCGTTGCTGAGATGTTATTTAGCCAAGCAGGAGGTGGTACGTCGGCTAGGACTTCTCGCAGCGCTTCTCAATTGAGTTTGGCCACGTTTCATCCAACAGCGCATCTTCGAGGCACCTCGCGTGGGTTCACACCATTTACTTTGTTAATCACGAAAGAAACATATTGGTGATTGACTGCCGTGTATTGCTCCAGGACTCTCCAGTCAGACATTTTTGCCGCCCCACGGGGTGACCCGAGCGTCAGGTCAATGATCGTGCCCCTGATGCCGGGCCGCCTGAACGTTGCTAAACTTCCTGAGTTCATGACAGTGAGATCAAGCCTTGCGGCCATCTCAAGCACTGCCTGTCCTCTGGAGTCGTTTCTCGGTTCTTCCCAAGCGGTGGCCTTGGAGTTAAAGTCGCCGGCCAGGACCACTTCGCCACTCTCCCTGCACATGCGAACAGCGTCTTTGAGTTCGGCAGGCTGCTCTCTAAAGACGCCAACTGCTATGTTAGGGGATATGTAGCAACTAATGTAGGACACGCTACCACCCTTGATCCACACAAACCCCACTCCATCTCCAGTCTTGGAGACGAGATATTTGCCGCTGCGGATAAGTGTGGCTGCGCATCCAGTCCTGTCGCTGTACCAGCCCCGACCTGGTAGTTCGCGGGACGGCTCGTTTATAAAGAGCATATCTACACCCTGGGCCCGTGTGTACTGGTCCAGCAAGTCATGGGCAAGCATAGTCCTATCTAAGTTTACCTGCAGGATCAGCGCCATTTCCCTTTGGTCGCCACTACAGCCGCCCTCAGGGCTCCGCATCCGGCAGACCCAGTGACATGGTAAGCTTCTGGTTTCGGGGTCACGCTCTCGCACAGGTCACGCTCTCGCTCATATCTTTTTGGGAGCAGCTACGTGCCACGTGGCCCTTCTGTCCACACCTCCAGCACGCCTCGGCCCTGCTAGGCCCGCCACATTGGCTAGCAAGGTGGTGAAAGCCCAGGCACCTGAAGCAGCGCTCGGTTCTGGATTTTGGCCGCATCCTGCAGCTGACCCATCCTAACCTTATGTGGTTTTTTTTATCGAGGACCGCTGCCACTGTCGCAGGGGCCTTCACGTAGGTGACACGATTGCCCCTTACCGTCCTATCCGACAGTCGCACTACAATGTCAGGAGCTGTATCGTCTTCGAAACCTCCCCTGACGGCTGCCAGGACGTCCTTCTCTGTCACCGTCGGATCAACATCTCCCAGGTCAGGCGTCGGGCCAGATACCGAACGTTTCCAGCATCCGCCACTGCGTTTTTTAACGCAGCAGCAAACGCATCGCGACGCGACGCTCGGACGAAGTGTCCCTCAGTTCCACCAGAACGCCACTTGCTCTCTTTTCCTTGACGGACCCTACCCCGACCCCCATCCCCAGCACATCGACTCTCTTTATGAGGGCCAGGATATCGGCGTATTTTCTGCCCTCTGCCGGTTTGACCAGAATCGCCTTTGGCCTGGTCCTTCGTCGCGGCTCCTCTAGGACACTAAGAGGGGAATTTTTACTACTTACGTCTTCAGATTTATCTCCGCTTTCTTTGGTCTTCTTTTGAAAACCCTTTTTTCTTTTTACCATCTTTCATTTGGCCTTCTGCTCCCCAACCTTTTCTGGCTGTTCTTTAATTGAAACAGGAAAGGTTTTCTTGCCCTTGGACTTTTTTTTCGCATTTGAGACCGATGCCTTGGAGCTGGGAGTTGCCCCCGCATCATCTCCTCTTTTCGTCTTGGTCCTTGCTGACTCGGCCAGGACTAATACTAAACCAGCCCCACCTTTGCGTCTCTTCCTGAGTAGAAGCAGGCAGTCGGCCATCTCAGCAGCCTAGCCGATGCTCGTCTTAATGTCCCTCTAAGTGGTGCCATACTTAATGCTCAGGACCCTCAGAACAGACACGACATGGCAGAGAATTTCAACCAGCTCTTCCTCGGTAAGCTCAGGCATGCCACACAGTCCGGACGCTGTCGCAGCGCCAGCGTCAGAGATGGCTGACTCATCATCCGAGTCAGTACTCACTCCAGCCAGCCTCTTCGTCATCCTTTTCTCCAATTCTTCCTTGGTTGTCGATTTAAAAGCCATACCTGTATCAGAGATTTTCGTCCCAAGATCCCCGCCAACCCATCTGGATCACTCCGTCTATGGAGGCGGCCGGCGTGGCCTCCCCAGCACATGTCTGTAGAAGGCGGCGCCGGATCGAAAGGGTAATCCCGAGATATGTCACGCCCCTACCACGCTAGCCCACCTTTACTCTTTCGAGCATTGCACCCCAACCAGGAAGTGCTCCACTCTCTGGAGAGTTCCCGGCAGACATCGCAAACCAGAATGCACTCGCCAGGACCGGGCCAGGCTGATCGGACACGTGACCGCACGACGACGAGACCAGGCAAGGGGATAATCAGCCAGAACTTGGCAACCAGTGGCTACCCCGCCCCGACCAACCAAAGCCTCGCCGCAACGTACCGCCGCAGCCACACACCTTACCCACCCGGAACGCGGCCCAAAGCCGGTTAACTAGACCTGGCTAGGCATCCAGCCCCCTGTCTTGCAGTCAGCAAAGCCAGCTCAGGTCACCTCGGCACGCAACCTTAGTATCGCCTCCCTGCCCAAAGTCTCCCTTTCGCTGCTCACTGGTCGCACCGCACGGCAAACACGGCAGGCCCCCTCACCTGGGGGTGGCCTCCTAAGAGGAGGCCATTATCATGTATTAAGAAATTCCCAGAAATGGTAAACTGGGTGGAGGGATAGTGTAGGTGTGTATAATTGTGATGTGTTTCCCGTGTCAGTTCCGCATACATGCAAAGGCGGTCGCCGATACGAGAAGGTGCTAGTATATGTGTATGTAAGTGTTTTGAGGATTATGTTTAGGGATGGAGGACATAAGAATCGTGTAAGACGGGACACTGTGTAAAATTGTTCGTGTTTATGTGTGGTGATTGCGGTCAGCAACAAAACCAGCAGGACACATCCGCCCGACACGCCAGTGCCCAACCACAAGCTCGTGATCCAGAAACCCGGCACCAGCTGGTTTCTGCTGTGCTTTCTAGAGAAAGCACCAATATAGTCTCCTCAGTAGTAGTAAGCTAGTGTTAACTAGCCCAGCACGTCTTTTTATTTATTTTCGAGACGTCCAGCCTTTTTAGCGGTAAAAGCCCAGGATTATCCAGGCCACCGCATTGGCCTCACCTCCCAGAGATCCCTTAGCACAAGCAAGCAGCAAGGCCCCGACGGCCCAAACGAGTGAATTATACCGGGCCCCGTCGCTTTTGTGTCAGTGTTATGTGTGCACATAAGAGGAATGTACTCACCGCCACCTACCTCTATACATGGATAGTCGGTATGCCGTTAGTATTTAAAGCCCCCTCACCCAACCTAGGCTGCTAGCAGCATGGTCTACGACAAGGTAACGCATACAATGGGGGGTAGTAGTAGTAGTAGTAGTAGTAGTAGTAGTAGTAGTAGTAGTAATAGTAGTAGTAGTAATAGTAGTAGTAGTAGTAGTAGTTGTTGTAGTAGCAGTAAAAGTAGAAGAAGACGTTTTTGTAGTAAAAGAAGTACTAGTACTAGTAATAGAAGTCAAAGTAGTGTTAGTAGTAGTTTCAGTGGTAGCGGTAGTTAGAGTAGAAGAGGTAGTGATAGTAGAGGTAGAAGTAGTAGAACTAGCAGTGGTAGTACTAGTAGAAGTTGAAGTGGTAGTATAAACGCTGGTAGTAGTAGATGTAGTACTTTTAGTGGAAAAACTACTGATACTAGTAGTATTGACTTAGTGATAGTAGTACTAGTAGTTGTAGTAGTAGAAATTGTTGATAAATATATCTAGTCGAAGAAGTAGCGGCCCTAGTAGTAATATTAGTAGTAGGGGCAGTAATAGTAATGGTAGCAGTAGAAGTAGTAGTATTAGTGATAGTAGCAGTAATAATGGTACAAGTAGTATAAGAAGTAGTAGAAGAAGTTGTGTTTGTAGTATTAGTAGTTGTGGTATTAGTAGTAGTAGTAGTGTAAGTAGTAGGAGAAAAGCAGTAGTAGTGATGGTTTTTTTTTTTTTGTGGTAGGAGGAAAAATGCATTTTCGCACCCCGCAGGGTCTACGGTAGTGTGGGACTCAACGTGAATCATTTCTGTTAATAATAATATTAATAATAATAATAATAATAATAAACCGGAACCGCGATAGCATTACTTTAGGGTGGAGCCACCAGGAAGAACATCGTACCTCGCAGCATTGTCGAGCAAGCTTGAACGCAAGTCGCTGGCATGTGCCGACCAACCACGAGCCCTAAAAAGGGCACGAGGTCCCCCTTGGGTCAGCACATCTCGTCCAACCTTCCAATCCGCCAGCTTTTAGGCAACGTGCGTCTCCTTGCTGATATTAACTTTTCCGTCAGCGCAGCTTAGATCTGCACGAGCCACACTCTACACTCGCTCTGAAAACGACGTAAGGTCCCTGGAGGGCAACATCCCCGTTCAGCCTCACCGCAGGTTAGTTTTAAGAACGCCTGTCTTTCGTTCGGTGCTTCTCCTTGCTTATAAGCCATAAGGCTTAGCGCAGCGCGGATACGAACGAATTATCCTGCCTTCTCACTGGCCGCGCAGCCCCGGGCACCACCTACGTAGGGGCCCCCACTCGCCGTTCAGCGGCCCTCTCTTCTTCCTTCTTCAGGCGGATAACAGACTGGACACAGTCATCCACAGCCTTTCATGCGTCCTCAGTGCTAAGCATCTCAGGGACGATATTTTCAGGCGTGGGTACCATGCCCAATCGGTCCGCAAGAAGCTCGTGCTCTCGCTGCCACCTTGCGCACATGAAGAACGTGTGATCGTCGGTATCATCCATTAGAGGGCAGTACTTGCATCTGGGAGATGCTGTCACCGCCTTCTGATGGAGATAGGCATGAAACTGACCGTGTCCGTAGAGAAACTGGGCTAGGAAGTAATTCACCTCACCGTGATTCTGCCCAATCCACGGTCGCAGGTCAGGAATCAGCCGGTGCGTCCATCTGCCCACAGTGGCCTCATCCCACTTCTGTTGCCACGTCATCAACGTTTCATCCCGCCTGTCTTCATCATTTCGGGCACTACAAGACAGAAATTTATGTCTGCGCTTTCAGGCCAACAACACCACGGGGATCGTTCGCGCAATCACCGTAACAGCTGCGGAGGAGACCGTGCGGTAAGCACACGCGATCCGGAGAGATCCAAGACGCTGTACCAAGGTCAGCTTTTCTCGAACATCCTGTCTCGCCAGCGCATCCGCCCACACCTCCGAGCCGTACAGCAATATGGAGTTGGCAACCGTCGCAAGAAGTCTTCTCTTTGCCTTTCGCGGGCCGTCAACATTCGCCATCAACCGAGCTAGCGCGGCCGGCACTTTGGTCGCCTTTTCTGCCACCCTCCTGATGTGCTCCCCGAAAGTGAGCCGAGAATCGACCCACATTCCGAGGTAACGCACCGCCGGTCTCACGCAGATCGCCTCACCCGCAATGTTTGGGCGAAAGTCACCGCCATCTTCGTCTTTTTAATCGCGAGCTCAAAGCCGCGAACCTGAAGCCATTCCACCACTATCCTCACGGCCCAACGTATTCTGCGCTCGGCCTCCTCACGCGATCTCGCTGTAACGTACAACGCTATATTATCAGCAAAGCCCGTCAGCCCGACCCCCGGAGGCATTCCTAGGCGCAGAAGCCCGTCGTGCACGAGGTTCTAGAGGTCCGGGCCAAGGGCCAAACCCTGAGAGGCGCCCGAAGACACACGCCTCTCCCTCCGACCGACTGTCGTGTTGTACCGGAGTACCCGATCCTGAAGATAGCTATCCAGGATTCTTCTAAGATAGTCCGGTACATTCTCGCTCCTTAAAGCTTCCCTTATGTCCGACCATCTGGCCGAGTTGAAGGCGCTACGCACGTCAAGCGTCACCAGGACCACGGCACTTCTCGTCTTATGAGAGGGTTTCCAGGCCCATTTGACAGCCTCGAGAACCTCGGCCACAGCCATTACGGTCGAACTACCCTCAGGAGACCCGTACTAGTTGTTCGAAAGGTTGCTGGCGCCCCTTATACGACCGCGGATCAACTTTTCCAACATTTTTCCCGCGTTGTCCAGCATACAAAGCGGCCGAAATGACGACGGGGCCAGGGGGGGTGATTTGCCTTTGTCCAATAGGACGAGCCTTTGGATGTTCTAACGCCTACTGAACACGCCGACGTGCAGGCACGCGTTAAACATGTCCAGCAGAACGTGTGGTCGCTCCTTAGCCACCACCTTAAGGACCTCGGACGGTACCCCTTCTGGACCGGGGGCCTTGCGACCTGGCAGGCCCGAAGCAACCCTTCTCATTTCTTCGAGGGTTAAGAGTGGCACTTCACCGGCCGGAATGGCCCGGCGCCTCTCCTCAGGGTGTTATGGAAAGAGGGAGTTGATCACCTCCTCCATGAACAAATGCTCCATCGGTCTCACCGGATCGGAACCGTGCAGTCTTCTTAGCGCAATCACGTATCCAAGACCCCACGTGTCCCTGTCGATGTCGGCTATGAGCTCGCGCCAATATCAACGCTTGCTCACCTTGATAGCCCTCACCAATTTCTTTTTCGCATCCCTGTACGCCGCGACAGACTCCTCCGCGTCTCCGCGACATCTGCATCGCATCGAGACACGGCGGAGGTGCTGGGCTTCTCTGCGCAGATACGCTATTTCCTCGGTCCACCAGTAGCTCGGTCTCCACTTTGACCTGACAGCCCTTTTGGGCATACACGTATCGCACTATTCCATGATACGTCTCATGGTACCATCCACCAGCTGCTCGGCCTCCGCCAAGTTCGTGATCTTATTTAATTCGGCGGGAGGCGGTGCATCAGTCAGAGCATTACGCAGCGTGGCACGGTCAAGCCGTGCTACATTCCATCCGGTTGCGCGCGCACGAAGCGCTTTGCGTGAATGAGTACCACGTTTCTCACCTAGTGTGAAAGTGACGTACTGGTGGTCACTCGCAGTGTAGTCCTTCAGGATCCGCCAGGCTGACACCCGCGCCGCAACTTGCGGCGTCGCTAGGTTAAAATCGATGATCGAGCCCCTGGTGCCTCTTCTCCTGAACGTTGCTGTATTACCAGAGTTCAAGACGATAAGGTCGAGCCTTGCGGCCATTTTCAACACCGCTTATCCTCTGGGATCGGTTCTCGACTCTCCCCGAGCGGTGGCCTTGGAGCTTAGGTAGCCGGCAAGGATCACGTTGCCACCCTGCCTGCACTTACGAATAGCATCTTCGAGAGCGGAGAGCCGGCCCCGAAAGACGTCCATTGTGATGTTAGGGGAGATGTAGCAGCTTACGTAGGTGACGCGACCACACCTGATCCACACGAACCCCTCTCCGACTCCAGAGTTGGAGACAGAGAGTTTGGGAAGCGTGTGGTACTGCTCGCTCAGAATGAGCAAGTCCACACGCCGGTCACGCGCGAACTGGTCCAGCAAGACCTGCGCGAGTTCGTATCTGCTGAGGTTACACTGCAGGATTACTGCCATTTTCGTCAAGCCGCTGTTGGGTATCCGCCTTTAGGTTCACGTTCTTGCATAAGTAGTACTGCACTTCTTTAGTGCTGCAGCTACTGGCCTCATGTCCCCTTTTGCCGCACCTCCAGCACGCCCCGGACCTGTCGGGCCCGCCACACTGGCTAGCAATGTGGCCAAAGCCCAGGCACTTAAAGCAGCGCTCAACCTTAGGCTTCAGGCGATCCCTGCATTTCACCCGTCCTATCTTGAGATGGTCCGTCCTGTTGAGGACCGCCGCCGCCGTTCCAGGTGCCTTCACGTAGGCAACTCGATTGCCTCTGATCGTGCTTGACGAGAGTCGCACAACCAGATCGGGGGCTGATCCCTCGTCGAAGCAGCCCTTGACCACTGCTTCGACCTCCTCCTTGGTGACCGTGGGTTCGATATCCCGGATCTCCCAGGACAGCCGTGGGACAAGGGCCCGAACACCTCCAGTTTCGCCGACAGCACCCCGCATTGCTGCGGTAAACTTGTCTCGACTCTCGTTGGAGGTGATCTTCAGTTCGACAAGGACCGCACCAGACTTCATCTCCCTGATGGCCCTAACCGCAGCTCCCAGCGTCGCCACCTCGACCTTCTTCATCAGGGCCAGTATCTCAGCGTACTTTTTCCCCTCTGCTGGTTTAACCAGCACAGCCTCCTGTCTGCCCCTTGATCGAGGAGGCAACGCTTTTTTATGTGACTGATCACCAGCGGCTGAAGCCGGCTTCTTTTCTCCTATCCCATTCTTCTTATTGATCCGGACTTCGGTCCACTCATCGTCCCCGCCTCAACCTTTTTTATTCCTGTCTGTGCGGGGCAGAGGAGCTGGGTTCTGTTTTCCCGCACCCTTGCGGGGCTTTTTTTTCTCCGTTTTATCGGGGCTCAGAGTTCTCGAACCAGCGTCCCTCTTCCTCTTATCATTTAGGCCCCCAGCCAGCTCTTTGCCTTGCTGCTCTTTAGAGTCAGCGGAAGGCGAGAGATCTCCAACAAGCTGTCTCCCCTGTTTTAGGCTTCAGAGAACACCGACTGCCTCCGCAGCCGCCTCCACGCCACTCTTGATGTCTTTCTGCGTAGTACTCTACTTTTTACACAGAGTTTGCAGAACCGTCCCCACCTCATGAAGCGCCTCGACCGCCTGATCCTCAGGTGATTGCGCCACCTCATTCTTCATTGAAGCGCCACCAAAGCCAGATGCCTCCGACTCTGTGTCAGAAGCAAAGATCCTAGCGAACTCCCTGCTCTTACCTATCCTCATCTCCGTGGTTGTTCCTTAAAAAGACATATCTGCAACAAAAAAGTTCGTGCCAATATCCCAGCCGACCCATCTGGATCCCTTACGTCTATGGAGGCAGCTGACGTGGCCCACAGCACATGACTGCAGGGTGGCGACGGACTGGGTTAGTAACCCCGGGATATAGCACGCCCTGACCACGCTAGCCCAACTTCACTCTCTCGAGCATTGCACCCCAACCAAGAAGTGTTCCGCTCTCTGGAGAGTTTCCGGCAGACATCACGAGCCAGAACGCACTCGCCAGGACCGGTCCAGGCAGATCGGGAATGCAACCGGACGACAGCACGATCAGACGAGGCGGTAGTCAACCAGAACGTGGCAACCCGTGGCTACCCCGCCCCGACCAACCAAAGCCCCGCCGCAACGCACCGCCGCAGCCACACACCCTACCAACCCGGAACGCGGCCCAAGGCCGGTTGACTGGACCTGGCTAGGAATCGAGCCTCCCGTCCTGCAGTCAGCAGGAGCCAAAGACAGCTCAGGTCACCTCGGCACGCAACCTCAGTATCGCCTCCCTGCCCAGGATCTCCTTTTGGCCGCTCACGGGTCGCACCGCACGGTAAACACGGCTGGCCCCTTCACCCGGGGCCGGCCTTCTCAGAGGAGGTTACTGACATCTGTTTAGGAAGTCCCAGAAATGGTAAAATGAGTGGAAGGATAGTGTAGGTGTGTACGATTGTGATATTTTCTCGTGTCAGTTCCGCATCCATAAAGATGCGGTCACCGACACGGTAAGGTGCTAGTGTATGTGTATGTAAGTGTTTTGAGGATTATATTTAGGGATGGAGGACATTAGAATCGTGTAAGACGGGATAATGTGCAGTAAGTGTATGTGTGTGTGTTTGTAGTGATTGTGGACAGCAACGGAACCAGTAGGAAACGTCCGCCCAACCCGCCAGTGCCCAACCACGAGCTCGTGATCCAGGAACCCAGTACCAGCCGGTTCCTGCTGTGCTTTCTAGTGCAATCCGACATATAGTCTCCTAAGTAGTAGTAAGCTAGTGTTAACAAGCCCACCACGTCCTTTTTGTTTCTGAGACGTCCAGCCTTTTAAGCGGTAGTAGCCCAGAACTATCCAGGCCCCCACTTTGGCCTCACCTCCCAGAGCTCCCTTAGCACAAGCAAGTAGCAAGGCCCCGACGGCTCAAACGAGAAAATCCCACAGAGTCCCGTCGCCTTTGTCTCAGTGTAATATGTGTAAATGAAAGGAATGTATTCGACGTCACTTACCTCTGTATATGACTAGTCGGTGTGCCGTTAGTTCTTTGAAGTCCCCTCACCCGACCTAGGCTGCAAGCAGCACGGTCTACGACAAGGTAATGCACACCATGGAGGGGGGTAGTAGTGATGGAAGTCGTAGTGATGGTGATAGCTTTTTTTTTTTTTTTTTTTTTTTTTTTTTTTTGTTGTTTTTTTTTTTTA
>JAPYYV010022712.1:0-12761 GCA_030522625.1 Copidosoma aretas
TAAATAAATCAAAATGGGGACGGAAGGAAGCAAAGAGGCAGCACCGAGAAACCAGTAGTAGCGTAAGGTGTCGGACCGCGTTGACAGAAGTCATAAAGCAGAGTCTGATGAGGACGCGCGATAGGACGGTCCTCCTCGTCGTACACGTGTACGGAAAGACGCGCATAAGTTCGCGCCGATCGTATTTTTCGCGTTCAGAGGACACATGGGAGAGAATGGTGGGTGTACAAGGCATGGTGAGGCAGGAGGAGACAGGACACACGTGACGGACAGTCCTCCCCGTGAGCCACGCACGATCGGAGCTAGCTGTACCGTCATGGCGTGGGCCACTTAACGACATCAGCTGAGCGGACTTGTGACTCGATGCGTTTTACTGCTGCTTCTCACGGCGCTTTATTGCCCCATCAAAACATAAAATGCCGCCCGGCCGGACTTCGGAGTGTTGTATACAGTTACTGACTCGCTCTCTACTTACACGATGACGTCACCTTTCGCGGGTTTTTTTTTCGTGGGCCACGAATATTGTCCGCACAGTGGCATGCTCAAATCAATCTACTTGTTTGTCTTGGTTCGAGCGTTTCAATTATTTTCTGATATCGTAAACTGAGTAAGTCACGAACATGTTCTTTTGGATGCATTGAAACTCAGTAAAATTAAAATGAATACTTTAATCATCCATCCAGCGGAAACAGAATATAAAATTTAGTACGCAATATAAATGATCTTTATGGACACTAACGTTAAGAACGCGGAAGTTCGACTAGTATTTTTATAGTTTGGTGAGAGAGCAGCACTTCGGCTTATCACACCTTCCGATGGTAAATAGTTTAATAATGTGTTTGGAAACGAGATTTACTCTAGGATGGGTTGAGTAAATAAAAATGTACGCTTACGTGGACAGAAAAAAAGGGGGTAGTCATGAATCGTTAGGATGCTTCAATTATTTTTACTTTACTGTGAAATATTGCAACGATAAAGTAAATTTAGTTTGATAATATTTATGGACGGATTAATGTAGAGGCCATCTCAAAACCCTGGGTGATTATCTAGTTTAAGGTACACACCTGTTGCAAACTTTCGTTTACTCTACTCAATAATATCCAAATCTCTGAGGACATGGAAATAGTATAAAAGTTAATAATAAAAATGTAGAAAGTGAATTTTGAAACCTATAGTATGTAGCGGAATGATGCATTTAATTGCTTCTAGAATTTTTCATTAATAATTCAAATGACTTACTGGTAACTTATTTTTCTGTGATAAATACATGCTACCCAGTGACGTCGATGATAAAATTATTAACATTTCAAGACATATTTTTTCTAAAAAAATAGTACCCTCCACATTCAAACTTTTGCAATCGATAAATGCAATATACAAAAATTTTCCCTCAAATTATTACATCAACTATTTTTTAAGAAATGACGTATGGAATATAATACAATAACTCCATATGGAGGCATTATTATTATATGACCTATTATTTTATTACATTACATACGTATACGTTATTAAAAACTACTCTATTTCAGTTTCAAGTTTAAGATAAGTCTACTCACGAAACATAATCTCCTTATTTCTGTTGTTGATCATCGCCTACTGCTCAGTATATAGGTGTTTACTCGACGAATGACTGGATCACACTGTTAACAAAACATCAGGTGAACAGCGAAGCTCATTGCGCAGTATAAAGTGCGCAGCTCAGCTAGGTCACTGGCCACTGACTCACTCAGCTGACTAAGCTTAAAGTGTGATTTAGTCATTCGTCGAGTGAACACGTATTAGACTGAGCAGTACGCGATCAACAACAGAGTAAGAAATAAGGAGATTATGTTTCGTAAGTAGACTTATCTTGCACTTGGAACTTAAATAGAGCAGTTTTTTACTACAACATATGCGTATACAATGTAATTATACAATCTAATAAGTAATACAAGTATCACAATAATTTCTCTACATAATATATACAGAATCATTTCACGAAAAACGGGATGTTTTAGTGTGTGAAATATGATTTCGAAAATTAAGTGTTTAGAATTTATTTATTATTTTCTCTACGTTATGTAAGGTCCAAACTATCTGGAAACTTTTGAGCCTATTGTCATTTTTAGAAAACACATGTTAATTTAAATGTGATTTTCAAAAAAATTCAAAAAAAGCATTATGGTAATGACATTTTCGCCTTTTGTCACAACAAATAACTTTTTGACTTGATTTTAAAAGGGCTATCAAGAAAAAAGAAGTTAACACTGTTTAAAAAAAATTTGGGCTAAAAATAATAAAATACGTTGTTTATAAACATAGACTTCATGAAATATCGCAGTTTTTTTTAAATGGCTCATTAACGTTATAATAACTATTATGTTTAAGTTTCGATTGTTGGCAATGATGTAACATTGGTTGTCAATTATTCGTCAATGTTTATTAATTTATTCATGTGTATATTTTAAATGAACTTTCAATAATTTCTCAAGATTTAGAAAATTTAAAGAAGACAGAAAAAATAATAGCTAAAAAATTATATTCTTGAGGTTGAGAATTGAAATAGCTAAATGTAGCTGTACATCTAAAATTTGGTATAAAAGTATCTTACTACAATACTATTTTAGTTTTTCAAAACGAAACTTTGAAATTGACTACGATAGATTTCGACTTGTCATCTAATCTGGTTGTAATAGTCGCTGTACATAATCAGAAAAATTGAATACTTATTCTCTATTTGAATTAAATACCTGTTCAACAAAGTAAATCGACTGACAAGCTTTTAATTTTATAATAATATTTGTACATAGAGGGTTTCAAGTGGACCAAGTTTTAAACGAAAGATGCATTCAATTCTCTGCTCCTCTCCAAGCAAGAGACGAGAAGGGCAAGAGGAAGCCAAGCGTTCCCTCCAAAATCAATAATCCTCACCGCTCTATGGCTTTCCCCCGCTCTAACGCCTGCTTGATTAAAATATAGTCAATTAACTGAGAAAACATTTTCTTTTTCTTGCACAACAAGAAGAATTTTACAAAATTGTAATCAAAATAATTCAACTACTGTCAACAAAGTACCCGGTTCAGCACCAGCACCAGGAAACAATTCTAAAAAACGCCCAACCGCTCGACAATTACAGGAAAACCTCATAAAAATAAAAGAATCAGCTTGTAAAACGTACAACATTGTAAAAGGTTTTACTGCCCAACTAACGGCAGTGCCATCTGTACCCCGCGAGCGTATATCGAGCGAAGCGGCACAAAAAGACGAAAGACACGCAGCCGCCCATGTGCCCTGCAGCTCTCTCGCGATCCCGGCATCATCCATCCCTCCACCGCGCGACACAGGAGAGAGATGGCAGTGGCGTCATCTGACTTGGGGTGCTCGAAACAGTAGCTGCCGAAAAGCGGTGGTCGCGTACGGGAAACCCCCCTGCCGCACCGACCGAACGCAGTACACGGCCGTGACCTCTCGGCTGATTGGAGAAAAGTCCCGGGCTCGCCTCTCCCCTGCGCCCCAACGACTCGCGTGCGGCCGATGCTGGCCTTTTGTGCGCTGTGCAGTCGCACACCGGTATACCTTCGGAGGTGCCTATAGTTCACGAGAGTCTCGCTAGGGTGGAAATCGGGGGACGGGGTTGCGCGCCAAAATGTGAAATTTTTTTTCATCCGAATCTTCCTTTGTGCGGCCATCAGTTGTGCGTCCGTGGAATGAGGTTTGTGGTTTGATGCTTCGCAATTCAACGTGGGAAATCCTTGCGAGCTATTCTACAGTCCACGGTAATTATATTCGTAATAACTTTGTTACGTAATGTTAATAATCTATGCAGCGATAAGAGCAGAAATCATTGCATCCTGTGGGAACGGAAGTTTACACATAGTATAATGGTTGTAATCGTAAATATGAAAAAATACAATGGAAAAAAACCCAGCATTTATCCTTTTGAATGAATCTACATATTCCTATTCAACTTACTACTAACTTCACAGTAGAATCAAATAAACATACCAATTAAAAAGTATAATTAAGTTCGTAATCATGATCCAAAGGCAATCGAGTGCGAATCGTTGAAAATCCAATCTAAATTGATCAAATTACATTTGAGAAAAAATCCCTATCAAAAGAGCTCCTCGACAAACAGGCTGAAATACCACCATCGCCATCCGGACTCGAAGTAAGCCCTGAAAAATGTCCCGGGGCACAGAGCGGCGGCCCAGAGAGTACTGCACGCGGCTTCGGCATCTTATACCCACACTCGAGCACCCCATACCCTTCGGTAAAGCAGCCGGCAACAGTGGCTACCGCTTGGCATTCATAATGTCGGGAAAATATGTGTTTGGCTCTAGGCAACCTGGGTAACATGGTAAATCCCGAGGTAAGACCAACTTTTACGCGTATGCGTGTACGTACGAATGATCCTACTATGACTATACGCACAGCAAAGTAAAAACTGTTGGGGTTGCAGCTCTGGGACTCGGGGCAATTTTCAATGCGAAAATTTAAATTGAAGCTTAATGAAGCTAACTTTATACTCTTAAGCGCTGATTGCTCGTCAAAAAAGGATCCTCTGGATTATCGCTGTTGGTAACAGAGTGCCTTATTTTCAGAAATAATTGTTACAACCGCATTGGTTTTACTCAATTTTTTAGGCAACTTACATACCGGCCTGTGCCTTGGCACTTATCACGCTGTATACGCCACTGAGGCCTCGAAGAGAAGGGAAGGGGGAGGAAATGTAGTAAGGCAGTGCAAGTGGTGGTTTCGTTTCGAAATTATCGGTTTTGTGGGCTGGCCGATGATTATCATGTATTATCTCCGTGTGAGGACTCGGGTGTAATTTTCGGTGCGGAGAAAAAATAAATATGAGCGATGCCAAAATTGCGCGAGGTAGAAAATTCTTTCCGTGAAGGTAATTTTCTCGTAATTGCAGTTCTGCCGAGTATCTTACGAGTACGAGCGGTTGTTGCAGTTGTGGGTTTTTATACAGGGTTACCGCGTTTTTGTATTGCAATTTAGATTTCGGCGATATTCTTATTGCGAATCATCGAGGAGATCGCGCAAAGGAAAAACGCGAATTGAATAAGTATCGATGTAATACCGTGAAATTCAAGGTAGTTTGAAAGTTGCGAATGATCTTGTTTGTATTCAAACGAATGCAGTTTGGACCGTTACTTTTGTGATTTTATTGACCCGCTGCGACTATAAAAATCTTAAAATACCCGCAAACGGCGCACAGTTGATAAAATAAAAGAAAATAAGTGGATCATAAAAATTTCCGGAATCTTTGGCTTCGGCTCTTAATCGTACCACATTACGGATCAAAAATCCATACGGTTTGCCAACAAAGTGTCGCCGATCCTCGTTCGATTATTTTGTCGAAGGAAAAAAAAAAAAGAATACAAAATCCACTCAAACATCGAAATTAAATTATTTTGCAGGTACTTCTGCAGATGACGATTGCAATCATTAGGAAGCAGTACTTACGCTTACAGTGTATTAAAAATACATAATATTTCCACTCGAAGTGATTAATTTTTTTTCAGTCGAAGAAAAATCCTAGTACACGACTGATCACGGTAAAAGTAATAAGTATCTAATCCCGAATATTTCGTACCGCGCAATTTTTTTCCCCCCGGACTCGTGAGCAGCCGAGAACAGCCGAGCCGGCGGCCTACCGCGTCGCGTACACCCAAGGCTTTTCTTTCTCCCGCCCCTCCTTTTGCTCCTTCTGCCTCTCCCTCGTGTGTATCTGTCCCGGGCTGGGGCGACAGGCGGTAAAAGAGCACCGAGCCGCTGCCCGCACGGAAGGGTTGCCGCGCGGCGTGGCCTTGGCGCGGACCATTTGCACGGACCGAGCTCGGACGCATCCTTTCTGGTACGACGACTCTACGGGATCTGCTGCGTGTGCGTCTTGTGCGGGAAGAGACGGCTTTTTTCGTTTCTTTGGCCCGTAAGGAGAAACAAGAGACGAGAGAGCTCTCTGATTTTTTTTTTTTTTTTTTTGGTGGGCAGATCCATATTCTCGATGTTGGTGAATTAAAAAATATACAGATTTCCGATCGAAATCGGCGTATTGATTGATTAAGCGAGATTTATCGGCGCTTTGAAACTTTTTTTGTTGTACCACAAGAACTTCTAGTATTTACGACGTTGAAATGGGTTTTGATACGAAATATACCCATGCTGCGTGTGTGTATGCGGTACACACGTTTTCGCATATCTAAATGCACGGATTTATAGAGGCCGTAAAAGAATCGAGAATAAAAGAAAGCCACCTCCCTCTCCCCTGTTTCTTTTTGTACTCTCTCTCTTTTCAAGCCTCGGAGGCTCGTAATTCCGCGATTTAATGCGCATTTGCGCAAAAAGGCAACGAGAATTAAGTCCTCGAGATCGAACTTAACGCGCGCGCCGTACGGCGACTGTGATTTGTGCGATCGGAAAGAGGGGGGAGATAAAAAAAAAAGAGAGAGAGTCGCGAGAGGATCAGAAGAACAAAAAAGAAGTGACGTCGCCGTCGGTTGCTCGAATCGAGCGGAGAAAGATTAAGAGACGAAAATATCGTACAGTCGAGGAGTGAACGACCCAGGAACGATTTTATGTACGCGATGCGTGTCTGGTGAGATACTCGGTCTCTCGAGCTTCTTCCTACGCGATTTGCCGCGGCTAGAGTACGTGAATCTCCTTTGTTGGAGTGACAAAGTTTTCGTATTACGTTTTTCTGTCCTCTCTTGTGGTACCAATTTATATTTTATTTAATTTTTAAACTCTTCATATTGGTGCTTCACAATGCTTTTAATGTTTACCTCAGTTTGTAATCAGTAGTTAAAGTACATATGAGACTAGCTTTGGTGAAGCTCTCGTAGTCGATATGAGAATTAATACGTAGAATTTATTTCCCAATGAGCGGCCGTTTTCTGAGTCGGGTAGAATAGCATAATCAAAAAATCATCACGGTTTAATTTTTTGAGGTTTTTTTTTTATTATCTCATATCAAGGGACAAATAGTAAAAACACAAGAAAAACTAAAAAAAAGAATAATTTAAAGAGCATACATCTACTCTATGCAAGGGAACAATCAAATCAAGTCGACAAAGAGTAGAAGAAAAAGGTGAAAAATAAAAAAAAATTCAGGTTTCGTGGAATAAATTCACACCCTTCGCTAGTTAACAAATTGTACAACATCAGATACGTAGTTGGGACAAAGGAAAAGAGAAATGAGTAAACAGAGAACATCTAAAAGAAAAAGAAGCTGCACAAAGAAGATTTTACGATCCGTCAAAGAAATAATTTTATTATTCAAAATCAATCTTTCTAGCCCCAAACTTCAAGCCAGAAAAAGAAGCTCCAGTCCAAGACCACCCTACCACGTGGCAGAGACCGAACAGTAGTCAGCAGTAGTATAAAGACCATCAGGACAACGAAACGGATCAATGGCCGCACGAGGTTGAGAACCGCCAGGGATTTACTACGTCACTTGCTCAGATGATTGCTCGCGATTGCCGTATAATACAAGCGGCCTTGCCTCGTAAAGTTACTCTCTCTCTCTCTCTCTCACACAAACACACATACCCAAACTCTCTGCAACGACAACGACCCGATGACACGGTGACGCAGTCTCAGACTCTCGTCCACAATATACAGACTACAGGCAGTGGATCGAGGGCGCGTGCGCGACTTTATACTTACGGCTGCCGAAATTTAATGACCGATAAAAATGAGAGAGAGGTATAGAGAGTCTCGATCAGGCCTACGGGCTGTTGTGCCTTTTTTTCACGTGCTGACGACGCGGTTTGTTTTGATCGCTTTGGCTGCGGGCACGAGTCGAGAGAGAAATTTACGAAAATAAGACACTTTTAGAAAAAAAAGGTACCCTCGTTGTTTCAGCGCTCGTCAGTTTGGAGAAAATCAATTTTAATTTTCTTCTTCGACAACTGACCATCGACTCAAACTTTTCCCAAAACCATAATCCAGAATAATACGAGAGCACTCAGCTTTTTCCCCCAATTTTTTTCCTTCGACTGACGACCCCCTTTAGACACACGTATCCACCGACTCGACCGGCTCATCCCATCTTCCTCTAACTCCCCATTGAGCATCAGCATACATGCAATTCTAGCGCGTATAAGTACGCAGACTCTCGGCCGAACGAGCCAATGGAGAACACGAGAAAGAAACGACCGCGACGGGCCGAGGAGGGAAAAAAAAGAAACGGGAACGAGGCTCGCAATGGGTGCTTTCGTAATAAGACTGGCGAGCGATGGATTTGCTTTATTTTCTCGCATGGGAGAGAGAGTAGGCTTTTCATTTCCCAGAAGTGAACTATACTCGTGCTTGATTTAATTTTGGAGTAAAATGGACTATTGGCACACTCGGTCGTGAAGTAAATAGTGATTGCGTGCCTGCGCGATGAAACTTATTTTTACGAGTATTTTATATTAGTAAGATTAATAAAATCATGTTTGTTCGATATAGTTGAGAAACAAATATACAAGAGTCTGCAACTGTACAAAGTGCAAGAGAATACAATTGACGCAATGATACCGTGCCGCAACGATTGGCCATTGTTTGCGTGCGAATATTGCACTCTACGGCAGTTCTACTGCATTGCATTCATGTAAGTTATACGAATAAGTACACACCTTTTCGCCGATTGCAATAAAAGTTACAAGTTATACCTATCGGTAACTATTACTGGATCTAAAAATTAAAACCAATAACAATTCGTAAAAGCAGATTCGAATAAACCATCACGCATACTACTAGCAATACAACAAACCATAAAATATTCCGCGTTATTTATTACCATTCCCCCTACTCGTGCGTACAACTCGTAAAATCAAAAATACCGCGTACAAAATTAATATCTCAATGTTCACCGGCTTTTCCGCACGATAAAAGTGCCCCACCCTCGAAACTCGCCTCCCGGGAGACCCGCGCTCCCCCGACCTACATCGA
The DNA here is from genome assembly GCA_030522625.1 of Copidosoma aretas. NCBI lineage: Eukaryota > Metazoa > Arthropoda > Insecta > Hymenoptera > Encyrtidae > Copidosoma > Copidosoma aretas. Next base: position 8,935 of record JAPYYV010022712.1, read on the forward strand.
AAAGCGGGCGAAATATAAATACGTCTCGCTCGCCGATTAAAATTGTACGCGAGGAGGCACGATTATTCCCCCCCCCCCCCCCCCCCCGATTTTCCTGATACCCTCGTACACGCGCGACCTTGCGCGCACTTGCGACCAAAAAATATACATGAAAACTAAAAAAGCGCGCATCGCGATTCTGGCGCAGGAGGGGGGGGGGGGGGAAACGAGAACGCGAGAAGGGGAAGGAGCGAACGAGGGGTGGGGCAGCAGCTTTGCACGCACGGAGGAGGGGGAAAGGCAGAAAGAAAGAGGGTAATATATGATAATGGCCCGAGGGGTAGAGCGAGCTAGCGGGCGGGAGAGGGGGGTGCGCTGCCCGGCTGTAAATATCGCTCGCGCGCCGGGGGTTGGGCGTGGTGGCCTCCCCCCACCACCGCCTTACTCTCTCTCCGCAGTCAATACTCCGGGGGCCCCTCTACTCCGCGCCAGCCAGCCAGCAGCAGCAGCAGCAGCAGTGGCGTCGCGACGACGGAATTCGTCCCTGGCATGGCTGCCGCTCTCCTCCCGCTCCTGCTCGTGTGCGCGCGCGCGCCTGTAACTATACATGTACAGTCGGTGTGGAGTGAAAGGGGCGCGACGAGTGTGCAATACGGGACGTGTGATACGGCTGCGGGAGAATGTGGTGAGTAAGAGCTTATCAAGTTCCGCCGCGGCCAGAGCGAGCGATGGGAGGGATGTAAAGAAGTACGCGCGAGACCGAGTACTGCGCGCCGCTGCTGCTGCTATTTTTCGAGTGGCCTCCTCTACCCGGGCCAGGCGAGACCAGAGGGCCGAGGGGAGAGTATTATACGCGCCCCGGGTTATCTCCGACGATGCTGCACGTGCGGGGACGAGAGGAGGAGAAGGAGGAAGCAGCTTCTATGTGGGCTCGAGCGCGAGCCCGGGTCCATAGCAGACCGGAGTTTATTTCGAAGCCTGCACGAGCTTCCGCGGGTCGCCGATGATCGCCCCTTTCTTCGGTATACGTAAATTCGACTTATTACATACACGGACAGTCGCAAAATTTTTACACCGCAGCTTACAGCATACGGATATAATCGTAGGCGCGTTTTCCTCCAACGGAAAAACCGACGGATCTTCCTGAAATGAAAAAAGAAATCCCCGTCGTGCAATCACCGCTCGCTGAGCATACATCATACTCGCGTACTCGGCAATTATTTCCCACAGCGCGCGTATCGGTGGTCACATTCGGCCTGAAAACTGCACCTACTCTCTCGGCGTCGTCATCATCATCATCATCATCATCATTATTATCTCCTCTCGCTCGGGCGAGACGCGGCGGCCGATGAGTTACGGACTTGCTCGAGTCAGCGGAAAAAAAAGCCCCCACGGGCCTCTAATAACAACAGAAGCAGCGCTCTTACGGCTCTATTTTACAGCGATCGGCAAGTGCAGCGCGCGTCTCGCTTTATACGACCGCCTTTATGACGATGCGTAGCTCAACCGGAGGTATACCCCTCGCCTGCACCGCTCATTACGCACTGCCGTGTGCGCCGAGGCCTCGGGTCCGTCGGGTGCGTAGATGCGCGAGCGATAAAAAAAACAAAAGTCCCAGCCTCTCCTTCCCGTCTTACGTGTGCGCAACGCCGCGTGTAATTATCCCCCGGCTCCGCGGACCTCTTCCGGAGTCCTCTCTCTCTCTCTCTCTCTGTGTGCACTTATACTTACACTGAACAATGATAATGACGTTCCAGCGTCGGGGCCCGTTTTTGCGCGTATATACACGGGTTCGGAATGTATTTTCGCGAAAAACTCGCGCGCAGGCGCCGCACGCGAATCGCCCCTCTCCCCCGCGGTCCATGCGGTGCGTACAGGGTATACACAGGACGTAGCGCCGGGGAGATAAGCCACGATACCTCCTGTGTACGTATACTCTTTCCCGAGAGATTTCGTGCCCGGCGGCGGCGGCGGCGGCTCCTCTCTGTATTACACACGCGTACACCGACCCGTGAATCTCCGATGCAATTTCGCGAGATAAGCGAGGAAGGTCGTTCCCGGGGGGCGACGGAGTTTTCGCGCGCTACGTCGTATACGCCTGCAGAGGCAGGTGTATATATTTTCCGAGCGACGCGCCGGCTATGTGTATACGTCCCCGTCGGATGGGTTGTAAGGGCGACGATCGCGTTCTTGCGCCCTTTTTCTTCTCCGGCCTGGCTTGGCAGTTTCATTTTCGGCGCCCGTTGCTCGCTTTTTCGCCGGTCACCGTCGCGGGCACTTAAATTCCGTCTTACATACTCGTTTCTCTCGTCGGAGACTGTAAAAGGTTTTTTCTTTTCTTCTTTGCAATAATATGAAAACGTTCCGAGATCGGGAGTAAAATTCTTTGAGCGCGGTGCGCGTCGATTAATAGCGTATTGAATTGAAATATCACGGCTCTTTGATTGCGCGACTCGTCTTGCTTGAATGCGCTTGCGAATAGTTTTCTACAAAACCAAACGAATCGCCATTGAACACCGCATCTTATATAAATCATATCAATCGAGCATGATTGAGTGTAATTTTTTCAACTGTTATGCGAAGTTCATAAAAATTCATCAGACTCACACAAACGGCGCACGACTGGCTTGAAAAAGTCCATCGGGAATGTAAAAACGAGTTCCCACATCAGCCCGTAAAAAAAAGGGAAATACCAAACACACACAGAGACACCCGAGCGTTCACACCCAAAAATCCGAAAATCGTAAATCAGCGTTGCTACCGCGCTGCGAGTGAGTAGCAGCTGTAAAAATATTTCTTGTAAACAGCTGCTGTATGGAATATTACACACTCGTATACGAGAGCCGAGCAGCGCTGGCTTGTATATCCGGATCGACGTGTATGCGCGGCCGAGAGAGAGTCGTATATGCAGTGGGAGGGGGCAAGTGGCGAAAAATCCAGGAGAAAGAGTATACAGTACGTGCGTTCACATGAGACTATATATAATACGCACACACAAGGCGAGGATGAGGCAAAGAAGAAGAAGAAGCATCAGAAGGAGGAGGAGGAGGAGGAGTCAAGTTGTTTATTTGATGGTGCCGTAAAAGGCCTCTTTATGTTTATCTGCCATTTAAAACGCTCGCATAAAATCGCCGAGCTGCGGCGCATGACTCCGCGGCACTACAGCAGCAGCAGCAGCATCAGCAGGCATAGGCACATACGTGCGGGTATTATATGCGCGTATGTATAAATACGTGCCCATCGAGTATAGGCATAAATCACACCGAGAGACGCAAATTAGCGGCAATACCTTGCCTCCTCATGTCCATACTCGTACTTTTCATTCTTACGTTAGATCGTGCGATCGGAATTTCAAAAGAGTCGCCGTAATTCCGATCGGCGCGTTCGTCGATTGAATCGCCGCTTATACTCAAAATAAAACTCTCCAGTCCAAGAGCTGCGCCGCTGCTGCGACATACCCGCTTAGCGCAGCAGCGGAAAACCCCGAGAAAGGGCTTCCCTCGGCGCCGAAACCCGAACGCGGCGACGACGGAGGAGCAGGTACCGGTGGCAGTAATAAAAAAACGACGACAAAAAACGGGTTGTCGCTGCACCGCGTCGCGCGCGCGACCTTCGCCTGTACGCCAAAGAGGGAAAGAAAGGTGCGTCGCAAACCGCACGGTTTGGGGTAAACGAGCCAAGGCCGGATGCTCCGAAGACGCGCGGGAAGGGAGTATGTCGGTGAAAAGGGTTGCTTTGTACTTGACCCACCACCGAGCCAAGTTTTACGATCGCCGTGGGCCCCAAGGTCGCGCGCACGTAGTAGGCTCGCTCGCCGCCGCCCCGCCCCCCCCCACCCCCCCACCCAC
>JAPYYV010022725.1:0-10377 GCA_030522625.1 Copidosoma aretas
AATTCGTATTGATGTAGCTTTACCGTCAAGCATGTTACCTGGTCGCGTCGATTGTTGACGATCGTGGTTGTACTTTTGCGTGATATCTGTTGTACAGTGATATTGACTCAAAGTATGAAGGCCTTGTAATTTTATTAAGGTACGGGCCGAAACATAGAATAGACAAATAAATTTTCTTTATTACAGTTGCATACCATTTCAACTGGATCATTCTCTTGTTTCCGTTTATTGATGCGCAGGTGGCAGGAATCATAGATTTTTTTTTTTTAATGACTCACTCACTACCGGTATTTTCATTGCTTGTAATTGACTTGCAGTAACTTTTCGCAATTTTAGCGTTTTTTTTCTTGAATGTTTTGTTAAATTAAAAGGAATAAAACAAGCATCTTTACGAATACTTGTACTTTGTGATGTTTTACACTAATTTGCAATCATGGTTTTAGGTTTTTTTTTGTCGGTACCTTACTAATGTACGCGTGAAACTACATAACAGGACGGATTCGGCACGAAATGTTGCTAATAACTGCACAACGAACATAAGACTACTGATGATTATAACGAGAACTACGACACTATTCATGAGAGAGAAATAGTATGAGGCAAGAATAATATATGAGGTGTACTTTGCAACTAGCGCCAACGTTGGGTATCGCGCGAGTTCGTTTAATTTGTTTGCAATAGTAATAATCACTTCTCCATCGATAAAAAAATCATTTTTTATGTAAAATTTGGCGTAGAATACGACGATTACACTTAAAACACGCTAAGTGGTGGGTAAAATTGTTAAAATTATTTAAAAAATTTTAATTGTTCATAAGAATACGAAATTTTTAATAAATTTTTTTTTTAATTATTTTTTCCTTAAAATTCACTCCTTTATCTTTAAAATAAAAAAAATGTCTTTTCTTGCTTGAAAAGAACTGGAGCTATGAATTTTTGAAAATGAGTCTCCTAGGCAAAATCACGAGAATGTCGAAATTTCAACCCTCTCTATTTTCAAAAAAAAAAAAAAAAAAAAATTCTCGAACACGGGTATTTTTTTTCGACATAGAACCCGTAAAAAAAATTTCAGGCAAATCAAAAATGGGTCGGTCAGAATGGTGTTCGGTTTGTAAAAGAATGACCCATATATCATCCTATGTATACATAGTCGTTAAGTGGGGCGGGGAGGTTTTTCCAGAGAGCTTCTCTGTAGAGTGTTTGAGGCACTTACTATGTCCGTGTAATGTAGACCTGAAGGGGCTGTTTTTAGCAGCGAAATAAGAGATTACACTCCAAAAATTGCCTTTCTTTATTGAGAAAAATTAATGTTTTTTTTTTCAATATATTATATTCAAAATTTGTTTACTTTCATGGAGAACCACCACAGCCACCTTACATGATGTATACCTACACGTATAAACTACCACCCCACATTTTTTGAGTCATCTTTATCATCCGTTCCACGGCCCAATCACAAATAACGGTTATTTTTCTTCATTTTCTCCATTATTTCAATTTTTTCTACTTTCACGGAGAACTCTTCACAGTCGCCTCACATTTATATACATATATATATATATATATGTATATATTTATATATACATTAATACGCCTTAAATTATTGAGATACATCAAATGATTCTCCAAATTATTTCTTAATTTTTATTTAATTTTTGACAAGCGACTGATTTTCACACCACCTTTCACAGTCAGGTTGCATTGGATTTTCTTTTGTGGAAATCCTCGCAAACCTTCATAGAAATTTTGTATAGTTAAGTGAATTAATGTGAATCTATGTAATGTGAAGTAAAAAATGTAAAGTAATGTTATAACAGGTACAAATATAAGAAATTTTTTAATATTTAAATTTCTAAAAAGACCGAGTTGCTTGATAATTTCCATAAAGATTGTTCTACAAACCACGTAGAGAAGCAGATGGAAAATAATTATTATTAAATGTAATTTGGTGGATCTCAAAATCCGATTTATATTTTCAATTTGCAAATTATTTGCTTTTTTTTGTATGGATATATTCAAATCAAATTATTTGAGATTAAAAAATAAATATTAATAAAAAATAAATTAACACTGACAATAGAAATAATAAAACATTTGCATAAATGAATTTCTAATTTTTGTTTGTAATTTTCAAATGAGTATTTATTGCCACAGAATATTTTTTATTTCTGAACTATTTTCTGATTCTAATTGAACAAAGTTTTTTTTTGGATTTTTACATTGTGATAGTGCTACATGTAATTGACCGTGAGAAAAGAATGGTTTTTTCAAATATAAGCCAACAGATTCGAAACTTTGCCCTTGTAATTTGTTCATGGTCATTTAAAAAGCTAAAACTAAAGGAAACTGTTTTCTGTAAAGGATAAAAGGGAGAGAGGAAGTATTTCCAGTATTTAAATTGATTCTAGGTAAAAAAACTTTGTTTCCTCTCTTTTCGCCGGTGATAATGTATGATTCAATATTAAATTCAAATAGCTGTATGATTTGTAATCGTGTACCGTTGCACAAACCATCAGCAATACTTGAATTTCTGATCAACATAACTATTGCTCCTACTTTAAAAATTAATTCATGTGGTGGTAAACCTTCACAAAATTATTCAGTATTTCAATTGGAAAATTTATGTATATATTATGATCGCTTTTGTTAAGTCCTTTATATGTTGCAGTATCAAAGCTATAATATGTTGTCAAATCCCCTGGTATTTTTCGCAAAATTTAATAATTTTAAAAAAATGTAAATTCATTATGAGAAGTCAATATTACGCTGTTTATGGATGATTCATCAATAGCCTTGAAAACTAAAAAACATACATAATCAGTTTTCCAAGAGTCTGGTATTTTAAAAGTAACTATTTTTCCTTCTCCAATTTCCAATAATAATTTAGAAAAATTTTTATTTGTAGAACGAACATTGGTGTGTAACTGTAAAATTTTAAAAGATGACCAAAATAAGAATTTTTAATTGTTTCTCCGATTTTACCAGTTCTATTACTTTTTTTGATAAAAGGTAAGACTTTGCGAAAATCTCCACCTAAAGTCATCAATTTAATTACAAATAATGTAGTAGTGTTGCACAAGTCGCATAATGTTCTAACGACGATTTCAAGAGCTTTTTTTGGAATCATTTATGCTTCATCCCAAATGATTAAATCTACTTTTTTTAAATTTTTTTTATCAGATTCAAATCCTAAAAATTCGATTTCAATGTTTGTAAATTTAATGGCAATCGAAATGTTCGATGACTGGTCATACCTTTTGGAAGCAGTATGGAAGCAATACCTGTCCAAGCCATAGACAGTATTTTTTTATCAATAGATTGCAACGGTGCAAACTGCATGTTATTTTTCGATCATCTTAAAATAAATCAACTATTTAAATTTAAATAGATAGGCCGCGCGCGCGCATAACTTACACCGCATAACCGCTAGAGCGCGAAGGCAGGAGAAACATGCAACCCATAAGAGAAAGTATAGTGCGCGGGTATAAAGGCAAACCGCGGTGCCTAGCGAATCAGTCTGCCTTCGGGAGCTCACATCCGCTTATCGCGGAGGTTTGAGTCTACTCCCGGGAGCTCTCACCCGCTTATCACGGAGATAAGAGGTTTCCCTTTGGAACTCGCACCCCCTTATCGCGGAGATATCTAGCCATAGTGACGAGTAGTATACTCCGAGAGTTGTTCGATTGTGACCTGGCACCCGGAAATTTTCCGGAGTCCATGCAGTGCGACGCAAAGCAGTCGACTGTCAATTCCAGTACGAGAAAGAGAGGGAAGAGGTGTTCTGCCTGACCGAGACGAGAGTGACCGGGACGAGAGTGAGACCAACGAATCTCCAAGAGGAAAACGTGAGCATATTTGTTAACTGGTACTGCCTGGGAAGCTTGGCTTCTGTGCCTCCCAGGTATCCTCAACGCTCTGGCGAAACAGAGATCACGTGTCTTAGGCGAAGGTATTCTAGGAGATTTCCGAATATTTTTGAACACCCTAGATACCCTTAGACACGACCTGTTCTTAAGGAGCGTTTGCACGTAGAGTACTAACTGTATATGTTTATCACGTGATTATTGATGAATTGGTAAAATCTAAGATTTCGTATGGATAAATAGGGATCATAAATACTCGTTGGTCGGTAAAATAGGAAGTTACTTGTCGAGTCGACAAAGTAGAACTACTGTCGGTAGATTAGAGGAGTTTGGCGATCGGTAACATAGGACAGTGAAGATATTGGATGATACGTATTTATTGCAGAATCGTGCTCAGCAGATACACATGAATTTTGATTTTAGATTATACTTGGATTCTTTGTGAACTGAATAAAATTATTGTTTTCTCAAAACGAATATGCATACTAAACTTTGTACCAGATGAATCGAGAATATAAAAATAAAGGTTGCATTATTTCAATTATTAGAAAATCATCAAGTGCTCGTTTAGAAAAAACCTTACCATTTTCAGATAACACGCAGGTCTGTTTTTATTTTAAACTATTATTATTTCTATTATCTTTCAATTAACAAAGAGAAGAATTATTATTGCACTTAGGCATGTAAGTACGAGGGAGATTTATATTTTAGTAACAGCGAAAATCAATAAAGAGATCTTTCACTACAGATAACAGTCATATGTCTGTGATGAGTAAAAGATCCGACAAGCGAATGAGAATTAATAATTAGAATGGTATAATCAGGTGACACCCATACATTACTTTTGTGCTGGGACACGAACCCTCCCTCTAACATACAGTCAAATTCTATGGATGTGTGTCGGGTCTCGATTTGGGGTATTCCGCGGTAAATTTGTTCTGTTGTTTGTCATCACCCATCTGCGAAGAAACGATACAAAAAGGGACGCTGCAAGATGTAAAATAATGAATCAATATTTTATATAAAGAAATCTTTTCTGATCCTACAGGTCCATCTATAAAGTAAATTTTATTTAAATAACTACATATAATTTAAAAGGCGAGTTTTTAATCAACATTTCATTAATTGTATAAATATGTCAATATTTGTTTACTGAAGAAAATTTCGTCCTTCTTATCATTTTCTTGTAAAACAATGTGTTCTGGTTTTAGTAAATTGAAATGTTAACATGTATTTTCTTTTAACATAAAGATCTCATTGAAAACATAAAGAGCGAGATTTTCTTTATTAGTCAAAAATTCTCTAGATAACTGATTTTTATATTTGGCCCTAATTTTTTCTCCTTGAATAATTTCAGATAACAAAAACTACGCAAAAAAATGTCTCAAAAGATAAGGAAGTATAACAGTACAAGCTCTTGCATGGAAGTTATGTGGGAAAAGACAAAAGATTGCTTATAATTGTGTATTAGAGGTAAATACAGAAGGCTATAGTGCTGTTAAAACTTTAAGTCGTAAGTAGAAGTAAGTCCGATAATTCATCGAGGACCTTTAAATCCGCAGCAAATGCTGAGGATTATAAGAAAATATGTAAATTAAGTAAAAAATATAAGTATTCAAAAATATTAAAAGAGATCGAAGAAAAATATTTGGGTTATTTAACTACCCAATATGAAATAAATATCATAGAAAATAAGACCCGTTATCTAACGTAATTACAGGGGTAACAGAGGAACTAAGATCCACAAAATTCTAAGATAGAGGAACATGATTCAAGAATAATTAAGCAGAAAAAAAGATTATAAGTCAACTCAAAGAGTAGTCTAAGATAGATGGGAGTACCAATATTGAAATAAAGACTGACAAAAAGATGTTAAAAGAAATTTTTGGAGATTGAAAAATTGAGAAAGCCGATAAAAAACTAGACATCGTAGCGCAAACCAAAAATTTAAGTGAGTTTTGGGAATCGATTGGAAAATTTAGACTGAAAAAAGTGTGTACGGGAGAAAATAAAGAGCCATAGAAGAATCATTTTGAAAATTTGTTAGGTGACAACAATTAGGCAAAACGAAAAAAATAGTATGTGAATCAACAGTCAAGTCTGAGACAATTTTGTCAAGACTATGTATATCATTAAATTACGGAAAGTTCTGAGGAAAACGGAAAACGTAAAGGCCCCTGGGGGCCGGAAACAACGGAATTGTGGGGGAATGTTTCAAAAATCTTCCCACAATTGGGATAATTGAATAAACAAACATACTTAATGGGTTACAAGGCGTCGCACAGTGGGGCCAAAACAGAAAAAAAAGTCTCAAAATTCGTGCGTTCGCTGAATTTTGAGTCTAAATAATCAATTTTGGGCTTATTTTGTTCATAAGTGGATCAACTACAAAGATCCGTTTCCCTCAGTTCTGTGACAAATTTTTATATATATGTTTTTTATGTATATATATATATCGAATTTTAACAGTCACATTACTGTGTATAGATAAAAACATTGTTAAAGTCAACCAATTTGTTTCAAATTTGGTATACGGGGGTTTTTAGGGTCGCTAATTACGAATATGGAGTTAGATTTGCCAAATTCAAAATGGCGGATCCAAGATGGCGGACAAAAGTTTCAAAAATCAACTGATTTGTTCGAAATTTGGTGTATGGGGGTTTTGCCAAATTCATAATGGCGGATCCAAGATGGCGGACAAAATTTCCACAAATCAACCGATTTGTTTAAATTTTGGTAAACGGATGTTTTTGGGGTCGCTGATCATGAATATGGAGTTGGATTTGCCAAAGTCATAATGGCGGATCCAAGATGGCAGACATAACTTTCAAAAATCAATTGATTTATTGAAAATTTTATGTACGGGGGTTTTTGGGGTCGCTAATCATGAATATGGAGTTGGATTTGCCAAATTCATAATGGCAAATCCAACATGGTGGACAAAATTTTCAAAAATTGATTGATTTGTTCCAAATTTGGTGTACGAGGGTTTTTGGGGTCATTGATCATGAATATGGAGTTGGATTTGCCAAATTCATAATGGCGGATCCAAGATGGCGGACAAAATTTTCAAAAATCAACTGATTTGTTTAAAATTTGGTGTCAAGATGGCGGACAAAATTTTCAAAAATCAACTGATTTGTTTAAAATTTGGTGTACGGGGGTTTTGCTAAATTAATAATGGCGGATCCAAGATGGCGGACAAAATTTCCACAAATCAACCGATTTGTTCAAGTCTTCGTGAACAGATGTTTTTGGGGTCGCTGATCATGAATATAGAGTTGGATTTGCCAAATTCATGATGGCGGATCCAAGATGGCAGACATAACTTACAAAAATCAACTGATTTATTCAAAATTTTGTGTACCGGGGTTTTTCGGGTCGCTAATCATCAATATGGAGTTGGATTTGTCAAATTCATAATGGCAAATCCAACATGGAGGACAAAATTTTCAAAAATTAATTGATTTGTTCAAAATTTGGTGTACGAGGGTTTTTGGGGTCGCTGATCATGAATATGGAGTTGGATTTGCCAAATTCATAATGGCGGATCCAAGATGGCGGACACAATGTTCAAAAATTAACTGATTTGTACCAAATTTAGTGTACGGGGGTTTTTGAGGTCGCTAAACACAAACATGGAATTAGATTTGCCAAATATAAAATGGCGAATCCAAGATGCCGGACAAAATTTTTAAAAATTACCCGATTGGTTCCAAATTTGGTGTACGGGGGTTTTTGAGGTAGCTGATATCGAATTCGCACACTGGGAGAAAGATTAATTTACTGTTAACATGCAAGTATATTGAAAGAAAAGTATACTAAATATTAAGATACCGTCTATTTACCATTACAGTTTAAAATTTGTAAAGTATCAGTTGTCTATTCAGATAAAAAATATATCATGGTAGTTATGAATATGCCAACTAATTTTCTTTCAATATACGTGCATGTTAACAGTCGATAAATCCTTCTCCTAGTGTGCGAATTCGTGATCAGCGACATCAAGAACCTCCATACACCCAATTTTGAACAAATCGGTTGATTTTTGAAAATTTTGTCCGCCATCTTGGATCTGCCATTATGAATTTGGCAAATCCAACTCCATAGACATGATCAGCGACCCCAAAAACCCCTGTACACTAAATTTGGTACAAATCAGTTAATTTTTGAAAATTTTGTCCGCCATCTTGGATCCGCCATTATAAATTTGGCAAATGCAACTTTATATTCATGATCAGCGACCTTAAAAACCCTAGTACACCAAATTTTTAACAAATCGACTAATTTTTGAAAATTTTGTCCGCCATCTTGGATCCGCCATCATAAATTTGGCAAATTCAACTCCATGTTCATGATCAGCGACTCTAAAAACCCTTGTACACTAAATTTGGTACAAATCAGTTGATTTTCGAAAATTTTGTCCGCCATCTTGGATCCGCCATTATAAATTTGGCAAATCTAACTCAATATTCATGATCAGCGACCTCGAAAGCCGCCGTACACCAAATTTGGTACAAATTGGTTGACTTTAACAATGTTTTTATACATGCACAGTAATGTGACTATTGAAATTCGATACATATATACATAAAAAACATATATATAATAAGTCGTCACAGGACTGAGGGAAACGGATCTTTGTAGCTGATCCACTTACGAACAAAATACGCCCGAAATTGATTATTTAGACTCTTAATTCAGCGAACGCACAAATTTTGAGACTTTTTTTCTGTTTTGGCCCCACTGTGCGTCGCGTCGGAGCAATAGGAGGACGTTAAAAACCACAGGGTCGTTGCGTTGTTAAATATCTTAATCAAGATATTAGCCATTACACTTACTTAAGGAGTAACAAAATAGGTATGATGGTGTGGAATATTGAAGGATAGTTAGGCTTAAAAAAAACAAGGCTTCAGAGCAAAAAAAAATCGGGGGCTATATTTGTGCACTAAATGGTAAAATTTAAAAAAATCTACAAAAATGCGGGCAATAAATTATATGATGTTTTATAGCCTTTAATACAGTATTTGATACGATCGATAGAGAAGTTTTCTGGTTGACATTAGAGAGAATAGGAATAAGATTTATAAATATGTTGGAAATAATCTATAAATGCACAAAAAACGGGTACCTATAGGCCAGACGCTAACAAATTTATTCAGAACATTAAAGAGAGTAGAGCAAGAGTAAGTTAAGCCCTGTTTACTTTAGTCTATTTATAGAGGATTTGGACAATAAGAAGATTTAGAACCATACAGGAAGCGTTACAGTGGGAAAATTAAAAATCAACTAAAACAATAAGAACAGTTAGAAATATAGGATTAGAAGATAATGAAAAATATGAAGAAGAGAGCTATTAACATATTACAAGGGAACCTGCAGATTATGTATGTAAATATATAACATCTTTCGAAAATATATATAAATTAGGGAATGCAGTGCGAAGCATGAACATGGAATAATATGTTACGCGTTATAAATTTAAATAATATTGGAATGTAAAAGGTAATTCTAACATGTTCCTCCATAAATATATGAAGATGATGGATTTATAAGTCTATTAAATAAATTTTGTCTTGGATAGTATTATAAATTAGTATTTATATAAGAGAAAATAAATTTTTAGTATTTATGACACCAGAAAGAGGAATGTAAGAATGTAAAAATATGAGCATGAAATAAATAACTACATATTTTTCTTTCGCTAATAATAAGGAATAATTTCGAAATCTTATCATCTTATAAAGTCATATTCAGAATTGATTTTAAAATTTTCAAAAATGACCAAAATAAGGTACTAAATTCATTCTGCAATAATGATAGTTATAAAAATGTTATGTACATATACATGTGTATTAAACCTAAACTGAAATACTGATTAGAGACATTCATTAGTATTTACTGAGTAATTTTTTTTTTGCTGAATCTGTGCACTTATAACATACAGCAACTATATTTAGTCAATTGATTTAGTGTTTACTTGATGGAAATTTATTATGTCACAAAGTATAAAATAAAATTATTTATGGTTTATATGATTTCCAAGAATAAATTCTTGTATTAGATACTCAGACATACAAATAAATATACTAAAATAAGGGGTTTGCCAAGTGGAGCGTGCAGGGTGCGAATCCCCACTAGTATATATATATACTAGTTGGGCTTCGCCCCCTGCGCGCTCCGCACGCCAACCCCCATATTAAAATATTTTTATTCCTGTTTCTGAATAATAAATAAAAAAATTTATTTTTTTATTCACATTTATGCGTAAACACATAGATAACCAAAGCGATCTCATAAAAATTTGCTAAAAATTCAAATAAATATGGTCAATATATAAGATGAGTTTACTGTTTTATCAAATAATTGGTAATAATTTAATACTATTAATACTCTAATTAATATTGAAGGTTATTATTAATTCATATGTATGAGTATACAATATTTACGCAATCATTATGATTACAGTAATAGTTATGGCCTTTGTTTGTTACTCTTGGCCACTTTAGAATCA
>JAPYYV010022728.1:0-13092 GCA_030522625.1 Copidosoma aretas
GAGAGGGAGGGAAAGCAGCCAGCAGGTGCGCGAGTCAGTCGTATCGCAACGTTGGTATAGGCGGGGTTGCGTGATATAGGCCGGACGAGACGCGTACGAGAGCGAGAGAGAGAAAGTACACAGCGATTCAAACTCCCGTCATGGATTCAAACTCCCACCGATGACAGGAGATTTCATGTTCAATAATTTTGACAACACCGCGACGAACAAGCAACAGTCTGACCGTTCGGAGCATAATGATGACCCCTTTTTAAATGCTGGAAGCACTATAAGCGACCATTCTTTTGATATTAATGCCCCTAAAGATCAAACTACGTTATTTGCATCCTCCAACCAATCAAATAAATCAAAAGTGACATACAAAAAGCTTAATGAGCTGAATAATCTTATCCACGAGTTTGACGGTAGAGATATGTCGGTCGCTATATTTATTAGAGAATATAGAGCTCTCGAGAGCTATGTCGACCCCGACGAAAAAGATCTTTTTATTCAAACTATTAAAACTAAAATTACTGTTGATGCTCGTAGCCAGATTATATATAAATCTTTTTCAAGCCTTGATCACTTCTTTACTGAGCTCAAAGGAATCTTTTCACGTCAACAGAGATTAACTCAACTTCAAGCTGAATTATCTTGTATATATCAGGTAATACAAGAGAGCGCATCTGAATATGGCATGAAAGTGACGAAAATCCTACAAACCGAGATAAGTTTAATCACTTAAGACTATCCTCCTGCATCCGTTGAGATTATGACCCAGAGAGCCATTCGAGCTTCTGTAGAAAGATTTAGGCTGGTTTGCGCAGAGACATCCATTTCCAGATGCCTAGCCACGCAAACTTTAATCTTGAAACAGCAATTAATGCAGCAAAGAATATTGAGCGTCTGGAAAATCTGTCTTGGGAGCTGCGCAAGCCTTTGGCCGAGATCAATGGAAATAGACCTAGCGCTCATGATACACGAGCTCTCCCTAATAGAAGGGCGTATTATTTTGATAATAACGACAGGGGCGGATATGATTCAAATCCCAATTGGAGAAATGAACGCTCAGGTCGTCGCGAAAACTATGACCGTCATGAAATAGACAGAATAATAACGCCAACAATCGCAATAATGATAACGGGCGAAAACCTATTCGTTAATGGTATAACTGTGACCAGCCCGGGAATTGTGCGCGAGACTGTACTGAAAATTATTGTAATTATTGTAACTTATATGGACATAACTGCAATGAATGTAGACCTCGCAGAAACAATAAGCGTGACAACAGTGATAATTTAAACTCAAATCGGGTACGCCGAGTGAGCGTGGTGGCAGACCCACTTCCGATCCAACACGACACGCCCAGAACCGAGTCACCGTCACTATCGGTAGAGCGGGGCAATTAAATCTACCTTCAATCTTTACAAGAAGCCCAGAGCTGAGACCTGAGTCGCTAAACTTTCTTATTGATGCCGATTCCGAACTCAATATAGTTAAATTTAAAACGTTAAATACTGGTGTGAGAATATTTTATGACTCATTATTTGGTCTATCAGGAATCAGTAAAGGGCTTGTTAAAACTCTAGGCTAGGTTGAACTTAACATTAACAAAATAAAAATCATCATATACATATAAATATTATCAATCTCAAAGTATCTCTCCTCCTCCTTCAGATCCAGATTTCGTTTTGGTCTGAACATACAACTGCTCGTTGAAACAAAGAAGGAAATCGCACTAAGAAAATTCAAATATCCCCAAATTGGACTTGTGTTCAAATTTCTATCAACTTAACCTGACAATGTTAAAATTCTTGAGCGCATCCTCTGTGAAATTTAACAGAAATGTAGGCATACAGAATCTCAGCTTACGAGCGTTTACTAGCAAGTCATGATCCCAACCATTACAGTTACTTAGTTTCCAGCCTCTCTTTCCGCAAAGCAAACATTATAAATTACGGTTAAAATTAAAGGGAACCTACAATTGGAGCACAGGTCAGTGGAATAGACCGGATAGACGGAGCAGGTTGGAGGAAATTACGCAAGCGAAAACCATATACCTACAAAACAGCTCTTTAGCAAACAATAACCTCAGTTGAAAAAAAATGCAACACGAGTATCTCCTCGCTAAATAGCAATTCCATATAAACAGTGCCAGCCATGTAGCTCGCATTTTCTTTTAGGGGAGAGTTGTCAGAGGCTTGCCCATTTTCTGCTAGCCTCTAACCCTTCCGACTGTCGAGAGTCCGATAGGTGAAACTCGATACGAAAGCTCGAATCGCGCTCAAGCGGGGAAATTCAAATTTATAATACCAGTGATGACAATGATAGTAATGATGATGATAACAATAATAAAATCTTTGACGCCAACAACCTTAATAATAAGGATTATAACAATGAGAAAATAATAATAAATGCGCTGAGTCTGTTCTAAGAATTCGGGAGAAGAATCTTATTTGTTGATAGACAGGGGACAAGGCCACCGCCTCCCGGAGACGGACTGTCTGATCGCTGAAGCGTGCCGCCTCGCAGAGATTCGGCCCGCCGCCTTCCAGAGATGGGGAGTGTAGGCCACCGCTTTTTAGAGGCGGGGGATGCAAATATGAGGGCTCCGCTTTTCGGAGACGGGCGATCGAACTCGCTATTTTCCAGAGATGGGCGACTCAACCAGCCGCTTTCCATAGACGGGGAGTTCTACAAGGTCATCAGGACAAGGAGCAACCAGAGGACAACTACGTGGTATAAAAAGACCCTGATCAGCCCAGGACGGGTAGTTCAGAACAGATTCTGTCCGAGTGAGAGCTTGCGACGTTCGATTCAGCGCTTCCTCTACAAAACCTACGGTGAGTACACCTCTGTATCCCTTCTGCAACGTATTAGGGTAGTCCGATTTTAAGTAATCGCGGTCCTGGCCAAGTTCAAGACCTAGACATCATTTCCAAGAGTTCTGGAAAAGGGACTCCCGAGGACACAGCGAGCGACCAGCCGAAGCTCTAGGACGACCCGGAGCGTACGTCGATGTACATGCCAACCTGCAGGAAACCTCCGGACCGTGGTCTGGCACTTTAGTGCCCTACTAGGTAACGAACCGCGTCAACCAGAGGACCGAGCGTGCCATCTGGATCATTGAGTTCTCCGCTGACGTCCAGGTCATAAGAGTAATATTGATAAAGAGAGATAGATAGAGAGAGACATTACCAATGAAAACACGTGTGCTTAATTTTTACAATTGTAATTAAGATTAATAAAAAGTTTATAAAGATAGTGTAAAAGCGTAACAGAAAGAATAAATAAACTTTAATCGTCATTTCTCTTGTAACTCTTGTTACAGGTAAGATTGTAAATATTGTACATAGACTTGTAATATGGTAAATAAAACTTTCTATCTCTTGTTACAGAGCAACGAATTAAGTTTTTATTCCTGAATACCTTTGATGAATTTGTAAGATCATTTCTTATAAAACAACAATTCTAGTAATAATGGCCAAGAAGTTATAGGTTGAATTCTCATAGGTGGCATCACCTAAGGATTCGAAGTTCAATATCATAACCATAACATTAATGACAACAGAAGATGGTAAAAAATATATTCTACCAGAGGATAATATGTCCATAGCCACACATAAGGAATCATTTAAGACAGACAACTTTCACAAAATCGAAAACAGCTTAAAACGAGACGTCAAACAATGAAAGTCTGGATTACTTTGTCACTGGACCTGGAACCGATTTACATGGATAATGATGGTAATGTACAATTTATGGATATGTATTAAAAAGAAATATAAGAAATAAAAAAGAATTCACATGAGATATTAGAAAAATTAGTAGAAACCACAAAAAAAAGTAATGAGCAAAATTTAAAAGATATTTCAACAAAATTTATAATTGAAAAATTCAACAGTAAAAATCCTAATGCAAAACAGAGGATGAAAAATTTTGAAAAAGAGTGTACAGGATTTATTATAAATAATGATGAAACAAAAACAGATGTATTAAGACTGCTTTTAGAAAAGAGCTGCCTGGATTAGTAAGGTTCAATGATCACAAAACTCACAATCGACTCGACCTGGACTGAATGGAAAAAAAACTTTGTGGAGGTATTTGCGAATAAAGGTTTGAGCACGGTAACGTATGCCCTTGCCTTTAGATACTAAATATAGATTGGATTAGACATGAAAAAATTCTACCCTGCTAACAATGAAAATTAGAAATTTTACAAAAATGTTAAACGAAAGATAGGTAAAAAAAAAAAAAAAAAAATAGAAAAGAAAATAAATATGGATTCAGTTAATTTTAATGAATTCATACAAAAAGATGAATTAGAAATAAAGATAAATCACTTAGACGATGAAAAGAGATGTAAGATAGAAATATTAATCAAAGACTACAAGACAGTATTCGCAAGAGATAAGTACGACATCGTTACAGTCAAAGACTATGAAGCACATATAGATTACTAGTCGATAAATACTGTAGTAAGAGACCATACAGATGCACAGCTGATGATAGAAAAAAAATAGAACAACAAGTATCCAGATTATCAGATAAAAATTTGATAGAAGAATTATATAGTCCTTTTGCAGCCCCTGTAACGTTGGCGTTTAAAAAAGACGAAAATAAAAGGTCAAGACTGTGCATAGATTTTAGGGATTTAAATAAAATCATAGTACCGCAAGCTTAACCATTTCCTTCGATAGACCATTTAATTGTAAAAACCAGGGATTGTAAATATTTTACAACGTTGCACATAAATTCAGCTTTTTGGTCGATTCCCCTACTTATTGAAGACAGAAACAAGACCAGATTTGTCACACAAGGACGTTTTCAATGGACATGACTACCATTTGAACTAAAAACTTCACCATCGATTTTCTAAAGAATTTCGAGCAGTATTTTAAGAAAACACAAACTTACAGAATTTTTGGTAAACTACATGGATACCATTCTAATATACTCTTAAATTTTCGAAAATCATATGAAACATATAGAACAAGTGTTAAAACCAATAATAGAAGAAGGATTTAGACTGAAATTCAAAAAATGCACGTTTACCTCTGACTAGTCAAAATATCTGGGTTATATAATACAAAAAAATACGGTCAGTCCAATTAAAGATCATTTAGTTTCTATCAGATATTTTCTGACTCCGAAAACTCAAAAAAATATGAGACAGTTCTTAGGAAAAATAAACTTTTATCACGAATGCATACTAAATAGTGCAATCATTTTAAATCCATTACATCAGCTACTTAGATAAAACGAGAAGTTGATTTAGTCTGAAACATGTCAAGATTTATTTAATACAATAATAAATCTGCTATGCTCCCAACCAGTATTGGAAATATTTGATAAGAATTTACCAGTAAAAATTTATAGTGATGCATCATTAGAAGGTATTGGTGCAGTATTAAAACAAATACAACCTAATGGAAAAGAGAAACCAGTAGCATACAACTCAAAAAAATTAAACGAAGTTAAAAAAAAAAGAAGGCTATAAATCTAGAATTCTTAACTATAAAAGAAGCTGTAAAGTATTGGCAACACTGGCTTATCGGTAAAAAATTTACGGTATATTTGGATCACAAGCCTCTGGAGAAAATTAATATAAAAAAACGGACATATGATGATTTAGGAGACTCAACTTATTACCTGTCACAATACCACCTCGAAATAAAATATATACCAGGAAATAAAAAATATAGAATCAGACTGCTCGAGCAGAAATTCAGTATTGAAGCCAGAAGAAAATAAAGAAGAAGCTTTAAGAATAATAAACTTATTAAAGATAAAAGACGTCAAGACAGAACATCGAAATAATAAAACTAAAAAAAATAACAGCGAAAGACTGATAACAAAAAGTGATCTATTTCATTAGAAAGCAAAAAACAAAGAGAAAATAATTTTATCAGAAGAGTTGAGTAAACGATTAATTAAAGATGTACATGAAAAATGGTGTCATGTAGGCATTCGACAGATGCAAATAAGGATTAGCCCTTTGTATACATCGAAAAACTTGACGAAAAATATAAAAGAAATTTGTAATAATTTTGGAATCGTAAAAAGAATAAGTCAAGAGGTCAAGGGAAATATGGATTATTATTACACTTAGGACCAGCATCAAAACCTTTCGAGATTATGTTTATTGACACCATTGGAGGGTGTGGTCGATCTAGATCTACAAAAAAATATCTCCCTCTATTAGTGGACCACTTTACAAGATATGCGTTCATTGTTTCTTCAAAGACACAAATTGTATATGATTTTGTTAAATTAGTCAAAGGAGTATTTGAAACGGACGAGATTGAAAAAATCCTCACAGGTCAGTATCCGCGGATTAATTCCAAACAATTTAAAGAGTTTCTGGAAAAACATAAAATAAGACTAATTTTTACATCTGTAGGTACACCTTTTTCAAACGGTTTAAGCGAAAGACTTAATCAAACATTAGTAAAAAAAATTAGGTGTGCAATGAATGATCTAGACAAGAAAAAAGCCTGGACGACAGTCGCCAGAGAGTTTGTAGATAAATACAATGAAACAGAACACATGGTCACAGGATTCTCATTCTTACCAAAGTACCTACTAGATGGCACTAATGTAACTTCGGTTAATAATACATAAAATTAGTTTACTGATTCATAAAATAATTGTTAATAATTTAATACTAATAATGACTTTAATTGGTATTTAAGGTAAATATTGATAAATATGTATATAAATACAATATTTATGCAATCATTATTATTACAGAAATATTTATGGGTCTTCGTTTGTTATCTTTGGTCATTTTAGAATCAATTATGGGTACAAGTTTATAATAAAATATGATTTTGAAATTTTTTCTTAATATTTGTAAATGTAAATTGTTCATCTTATTTTTTATTCATGTCATATATAGATTTTTATATACTTCTACATTTTCTTTGTTTGTTTCATAACTATTAAAAATTCTTATCCTCTTATATTAGTACTAATATTATTTTTGAACTTTCAATCTTGACTGTCGTGCCTTATTTACCTACATAAATATCTTATATTTTCACATGTATCATCTTCCTCCAGCATATCTCTCCATTATCTTTTAATCCTATATTTCTGACTGATATTATTAATATTTCATTTGATGTTTTTTTTTCTCTTTACATAGCAATGTGTACTTTGTATATTTTTTTCTTTCGTTGCTGATCCTATAGTTTATCACCTAAAAACTTCTAAACTAACCTATATCTTTTTATTTTTGCTTTATTTTTCTTCCTGCTTTTTTCTTTTATTTTACATTTTACAGATGATAGAAATGTCAATTACCATATAGTTTTTTCCTATTTTCTAATTGACAAAAGTATTCCTTTCCTTTGTAAAAGTATCTTTGACTCTGTCAAGTTTATTTTCCTTCGTTGTTCTTTTCATAAATCCTATCGTTTTCCAATCCTCCATTTTTTCACGCACAACTTGATCTTCTTAGCCTATTTTATATTATTATTATTGATTAAGTCCGTTAATTCTTAGATTAGTCATTATTAAGGACACCTGCTCTTGTCAATTTTTGTTATGTGCAAAAAGTAAATTTATTCCCTTTTTCTTATGCTTATTTCTAAGCTAACCCTTCCCGCCTCCATTTGTCATATTTTTTCCCCTTTTTCTTGCCTTTCTCATTCCGAAATCCATGCTTACCTTGCCCCCCTCCAGCTTTCGTATATAAGCGCGTCAAGCAAGATCGGGCCACCTCGCGCGTTAAGCGCATTTTTTGCTCGAGCACGCTGTGTTCAACTCGCTCGTATGGATTGGAGAAAATCTAAAAAAATAATAAAAAATAAAAATCGATAGATTTTGACCTGCTCTTTATGATGATGCTATTATTTTTTTCTTAAAAACCTTTTTTTGTGTTGAAATATGTCTTTAAATTTTTTTTTGTTTCCCTCAAATTCGCCACAGTTTTAAAAAATAAAATTAACGCGAATCAAAAGAGCAATACTCGGACTACACCTCCACAAATTTTTAGAGTGTAAAAACAAAAAATGCGTAAATGACAAGTAAATAAAGACGTTGACATTGGGTCAGCCACGCTTGACAGACAACTATATAGTTATAGTACATACTGTAGACTCACTGATAACTACTTGACATTCATCAACTTTATTTTATCCGCTGGATAGTTCACGAACAATAGAATTCGCAACTTAAAAAACTTTAAAGTTTTCATTTCCTCGAAAATTTCTTTAAGGATCGTATATTACTGTATTTGATTTTACGTACTAACATAATCGTATGTTTCATTATTTAGTCATATAATTTATGATCATATTGTATTAAACTAACATTTTGCAATGAAAACGATTTAAAGCTTGATTACCTATTTTTCATATCTTAGTTTTATTACAATTACACAATTGTCTCAATTTTATTGAATTACTTAAATTTTTCTGCAAATTTTTATTTAAAAAAAGTTACTGTGCGACCAATTGTTGCGGTAATACCTATTTAAAAAATAATAAATTACTGTTAATTTTGTTTATCAAAATTTGGACCTTAAACAGAAGTACATTATGTTTGAAGCACTATATTTTTGAAGGAGTAATTTTGCAACTGCTTATGGCTCTTTGTATCGTTTGTATGACGAATTATACAAATGTTTTCACGTACTGTTTTAAAAGTTTATTCCAATTTCCAAAAAATATTTCATTTTCTAAATGAACAAATATCATAATCCAAAATATAACTACATCACCTTCGATACATCGCTGTGGATTATTCGCTATGTCTTAGCACCATCATAAATACTTATATATTTTTGTTAAATGAACAATAACTGCTATCATGTATATTACGCATAATTGCTGAATTTGTTTTTTGTTGGAATAAATAAAGAATGTTTTAAATA
Source organism: Copidosoma aretas (assembly GCA_030522625.1). Classification (NCBI taxonomy): domain Eukaryota; kingdom Metazoa; phylum Arthropoda; class Insecta; order Hymenoptera; family Encyrtidae; genus Copidosoma; species Copidosoma aretas. Next base: position 8,861 of record JAPYYV010022728.1, read on the forward strand.
ATAAGATATTAACCGTATGTTATCTATATGATAACATCATTACTATTACTTAATAAAATACAATTCCTTTGTAAATACTAGCATTATAATTTTAAAATATTAAATACGTGTGCATTGCGTTTGAACAAAAAAAAAATGATTTTCTGCAACTACATTTCTAATACTTCCAATTGATCAATATTCTACGGTCTATTTGTAATTTTTCCATTTTTATCTGTATTATGCGAGGTTCTATCTGAAAGCTTAGAATTTTTACTATAATACAGTAAGTGTTTTAATGTGTAACTCATTGATTACGGTTACAAATAAAAGATGTTTTCGGGTTTCTCCATGATAGGTTGTTTATAATTTGCAAACAATAATAGCAAACATCTCCTAATTTTTCAGATTTAGGGAGGTAAATTAGGACTCCGATGCAATTAGCGGGTTATGATTTATTAAATAAACTACATACGACATCTAAACTACTCCCGCTGAAGCACCCTTAAAATTGAAAGTATAATACACCTTCACAGTAAGTATAATAGACAGCATTATATTGATAATGATATTTTGTACTGAAAAGATATGGTATCCGATTGGGAGATCTTAGCTTATCACTGTTCAGATATAGTTTGCTAGATTTCAGCACAATAATGGTTTGCAAATACCTCTTTTTTTTGCACCATCTGCATGAATCGGTTGCTCTGCCCCATTCCTGTAATAGATTGTTATAGTCGAATGTTCTTTTTTTTTTTAATTTACCTTATTTTTTAAAAGTTTAGAATAACTTATTAAAATAATTGTTGGATAGTTTATTAATTTATTTTAAAAAATAACCATGAAAAATTTGTAAAAAAAGCGTAAATTAATATTTTAATTAAAAGTTGGATACAAACTGCAATATAGAAGAAAGTGATAAGTAGATAACTCACAGAGGTAGCTCTTGTTTAAGTCGATACGGTACACGGATAATACACCTTCACAGTAAGTATAATACACAGAATTATATTGTTAATGATATTTTGTATTAAAAAGACATTTCAAGCGATTAGGAGATCTTAGCTTATAACTGTTAAGGTATAGTTTGCGAGATTTCAGCACAATTATAGCTTGCACACACTTGTTTTTTTTTTTCCATCATGTGCATGAATCGTTCGCTCTGCCCGATTCCTGCAATTGGGTGTAATTAGGGTATAATATAGGGTATTATTCCATGTACTTTATTCCGAAACCCAATATACTTCTCTGCTTACACTTTTAGTGAATAAATGATCTGTTAATAAACAGTATAAGCGGGCAAGTGCATTTGGTTATTTGGTTGTAGGTGTTATATTTTACTTTCATGTCGTATTATGCCCGAGTGTACCGGTGTTCCGTTATCTGTTTTATCAGTTGTTTTACTAATGGTCACATTTTATTGTTGTGCCTCTGTCTATTAGCCAAATAAGACGTGCGGGCAAAACAGAAAATCCCGAGTAGCTTTGAATGAACGGCTTCAGCTGCAATCGGTTGTTTTTGGCAATGTTTGACGATGTTGGAGGGCTTAGGTGAAAGGATTCGTCTGTTATTGAAATAATTCGTCTGTTTTCATGAGACTTTGGATAGAATGACGGGTGACGTCGGACATCTTTGGCTATGGTTAAAATGCGGGAGGGCAGGGGGGGAGGCATATATAATACTCAAGTAAATTTTAAGTCCTTGCGAATTGTTAGGTTGGTAAGGGATAACCTAACGAAAATAGGGGTCATGGTGGGTGTGGGGAATAGAGAGGGGCGTAGTGGGTCAGTCTCACTATAGAAAATTATTAAAATTTTGCATAGTTTCACCTTAATTTTACCTTACTTTTGATCATGTAAAAAACGTGTCGGAGGGGCATGAAGAGGGGGCCATTACTTACGATCAACACGAATTAAGTATATAATATAGGAAGATATATATAAATATATATGTACATTATAGAATCAATATCTTGGTAGTAAGAGCTACTTTTTTTCTCCCCTTATGTTTTTTTATTGTACATTGGTTGATATAATGTTAATCTGAAAACATGTAGAAAGGAGAAATCGAAATGAAACCAAATTATTAATTCATATGCATGAACTTATAATTAAGTTGTGTGTGTGTATTGTAGAATAGGTTATGAGGTGATGATGGGGAGCTAAGGGGGAGCCAAGGGGGAGACGAGGGGAGACGGGGAGGAGCTAAGGGGGAGCGGGGGGAGCGGGGGGGAGCTAACCCAAAAATGTTGGGTTAAAAATCACGTAAAAATGAACGAATATCTACGTGATTTGAGGGGAAGCTATGGGGAGCCGGGTGGCTGGGACTAACTTTTGTTCATACAACTATATAATATAGGAAGATATGTATAAAGAAGGCTTAGAAAATAATGATAAATCATTTTCATTAATAAATGTTTATTTAATTATATAAAATGGATAATTAACATAATTTTCATAAAATATGTTACAAACACGCAAGGGTCCAGTCTTACACAGGACAACTCTACACAATTACATTACACCTTATATCACAACTGCATAATAAAGTGGCTGCATATGGTGTAGAGTGCTTCTGCAGAGTTGTACAATGAAGGACTAGACCCTTGTCCCAGTGAATGCACCGCGAAAGTGCGAACTCCGATAGTTATAACATGTTTACAAATGTATTAAAAGAGAGAGCGAGAGCGAGTGATTGATAAATAGGAGATGGAAGTCTTGTGCGTAAATAGCATGACATATAAAAGAACTATACATTAGATTCAATGAATTTATTCTGAAACAAAAGCAACTTAAAAACGTTATGTTGTTTCTAAACCACATACAAATTAATTTCTAAATAACGTATGCATGTCTGCATTGAACTGAAAAAATTGTTATTTTCGACCTATCTTGCTCACCCGTGAGTAGTTGTTGCCTCGCTATGGCCCGTCATAACATTCCCCCACCACCTGGGCAGGAGCTTGCTATGACAAGCTATAGCGAGGCTGGGTTGGGGAGGGGGGACATTCTCTAATGCGGAACGTTGGCGTTTTGTAGCCAGAGCGGACGGGGATTATTGTGACGAGTGGAGGTGTCGCCTATGTCTGTGTGTGTGCAAGCGCATGATAACTACACCTATCTGGTACACCCTCTTCCCTCCTCGCGACACCGCAGTGTGATCGAGGATTACAGGTGGGTCCCTCTGCACCATTGGTACTGCCTAAATAGAGCGGACGGGTCGGAATTGCGGGCGGCTGGAGCGTTATGTGTGTGTGTGTGTGTGCCAGGCGAGAGGAAGAAAGAGGAGAGAAAGAAGAAGGCGAGAGCAGAGCGGGCCGGAGTGCGCAAGGAAGGAGGAGAGAGCAGAGCGAGCCGGAGTGCGCAAGGAAGGAGGAGAGGGAAAGAAGAAGGAGAGAGTAGAGTGGGCCGCAGTGCGCAAGGAAGGAGGAGAAGGAATGAAGGAGGAGAGAGCAGAGCGGATGGGGACTGCGGGCGGCCCGAGCGTTCGAGAGCATCCAGGCAACTAAAGTCGCCACCAAGCGAAAGAAGTACATTTTTACAAACCCCACCCCCCTCTCCCCCCCGGCTTCGGCGCCAGATCGGACGGGGATTATTGTGACGAGTGGAGGTATTGCCTATGTCTGTGTGTGCTCGCGCAAGCGCATGATAACTACACCTATCTGGTACACCCCCCTTACCCCCTCTATTATATCAGAAACAATGTAAATAAAACGACTTTAAGAGTACATTTTATACATTTATTATTAAAAAAATACGTATAAAATTCATAATTATAAACTCTTTCTTTTACAATAATTTCTTAACGAAAAGTAATCAAGTAACTATATAAACACGGGATTAAAATAATTATGAATTAAAAAAAAGATATCTTACAAAGTACACAGAAAAGTACATAACTATAGCTAACACAATACTTGACGAATAAAAATTATAAAAATACACTTTCAACATCTTAATTGAATCTTAAAAATTCACATTCAAAAAATGTTTCTGTTGGCAGCAAATATCCCTCTCCCATACTCCATGCAGTCGTTGAGACTGCATTGCTGATACACTATATACCCGTCCACGCGTGTGTAGTGTCTGCTGATGAAAACCAAATTGTTTTCTCAGCGTTGGTGCTCACTATCCATAAATATCCGGAATAATTGGCGGTACTCTGCTCGTAATTCCAACTCCTCGAACGCCAATCGCCCCCTGAGGAACGAATTTGCATCTATATAGCGAGGATTACTGACGAGATGATATGCT
>JAPYYV010022729.1:0-15460 GCA_030522625.1 Copidosoma aretas
TTTAATTATATGAGGTTGTATGTGGTCTCTATGATAGTGCATCAAACCCAGAATGATCTGATAAGATATTATGTTATGTGTGGATCTTTGCACCGTTTGCGTGATAAATTTATGAGGGCTTTTGAGGTCCGTTTAATAGGGCAGGGATCAAGGAAAGTCATTCACGAAAGAATGATCGATCCAAAGACCATCCATCGCTTCATCCTTATACCCTTCCGATCTTTCGAACGCGCAAATCGAACTCGGAATCTCAAGTCGAGCAAACACCCCCGACAACAACAACAACAACGACAGCCACCAGATAACCCAGTTTCTACGACTCCCCGGGCGTCCCGTTAATTCTTTGTTAGCCTGAAAACCCAGCCGCGATCGATCGATCCTCACCGCAACGTCTGCACACACAAACACCTCCTCCCCTCCTTGATCGAGCAGCGCCGAACCCGACAAAAGAAACCATAGCAGCAACGATAAGCGAAGGAGGCAGCGGAAGAAAACCCGGCAAAGGTGCAAGCAGCCCCCCCCCCCCCCCCCCCCCCCCCCGCCCCCGGCCGCCCCCCCCCCCCCGCCCCCCACCCCCCCCCCCCCCCTCCCCCCCCCCCCCCCCCCCCGAAACAATCTGCACTCAAGCCTCGTGGAGTCGCGCGCGTCGCCCTCCCGGCGCCGAAGGAGCCCCCCCCCCCTCTTCTTCTTTCGGAGTGTATACACAAGAGTGCCCGCCTTGGGCTATAAACACACACACGGGCGCGCGGTGAATTCGATTTCTTCGGGAGGGCTTCCCCGTAGCTCTCCCAGCTGGAATAAATAATGGCCTCCTCCGTCTACAATGGGCACACACACGCGGTTATAGTCCCCGCAGGCTGACGTTGCCACCGGCGCCGGGTCACGGGGCCGTCTCTCGGCACGTGAATATTCGAGGCTGCGGCGCTGGGGAGGAAAGTCGTCTCGAAAGTGCGGAAACGCTCGCCGGCTTTTGAGGAAGGAAAAGGGTGGGCTCGGAGAAGGGAGAGTTTCGATAAGTACTTCCCGGGACGGATGATGATGATGATGATGATGGTCGCCGATGAGGCGGAGTTCCAGCTACGGGTTGGTTCACAGCGCGTACTTTGGCACGCGGGGGGGTTTATTGTGGTTTCAAAAGTTGGGGGATGTCCGCCGAAATATCGTCCGCGCTGTAAATCCACGAGATGGCTCGGGAATCGAGGAGTGTACTTTCGCGACTGTTCATCCCCGGGCGAGCTATTCGATATAATGCACTCTGTCGGTACTGATAAATTCGAGACGTCCGCTTCTTCTTCCCGGGTGGAGGAGGGGGGGGAGGGGGGTCGTTGCTCGAGGCTTTTTCAGCGCGGGGCGTTTAAAATGAAAATTCGCGGCAGCCCGGATCCGCTTCATCGATCATGCGATCTGGCATTTTTCATATCGGAGCCGGCTGGGCGCGTCTATCCGTCTCGTGGAGCTGTGTTCCAAGGGTACGGTGTATCTTCAGGATCACCTGGATGTATTCTGAATAACATAAATTTCGGGAGTCAGTGGGGCGTGCCAGAATCTTCCAAGTGCAAATAATACAACCGACAATCAAGTCTATAGGACTGAAAACTAGTGGAGATCTAAGGGCTACGGAGTCGTGGAATATTTTGGACTCTCTTAACGAGATCAAGCTGTAATAAGCTGAAATCATTTATAGTTGTACATAAATTGAGATATAATTAAATGGCATCAGAAACCTCATAATATTTTTTAAATCATGCATTCTGGAATTCAAGTACTCTGTGTGCAAGTAATGCTTCAACTTTATCTGTAAACAAAAGAAAGTTTTGTTTTTGAATTGTAGGAAATATTTTCTAGTGCTATCGGTATTTAAACTCCACTATGATAAATAAATCATGATTTGTCATAAGAAATGTTATTTCGTTCGTTTAGTAGATCATTAAAAAAATTGGAGACGTATTTTTCCTTTTTTACATAAACAAAAATATTCGAAAGTAGGGCACATCAAACTCCACGAACCCCTACTCCTGGACTTTGATGCGCTCTAGGGATGTGTGCCCCAAATAACGCCTCTTTAAGAAAAATTGTAGGACTAATTTTATTTTGTAAGCTATGGTTGATAGAATTGGACCTTGTAAGGTGAGGTTATGGTATTATTAACCTTTTTTTACAGAATAAATTTTTTTTATCAAAAATTGTGCTGTCTTTCGATTATACTGACAAACAAAATATTTTTTTTGTTCTTATCATCAACTCTTATAAAGAACTTTAAACCTATTCCCTATTGTACCTCCTCTAAAAATATGTATGTAACAAACTTATTAGTCCTATAATTTTTTATTATTTTTTTGAAACTCTCATGTAACTTATAAACAATTTGTCCAATGAAAATACTTTTGCTATTTTTGACAAAAATATAGCTCAGTTCTTTATTGCATCATTTTAATTTGTACAATATTAATTAAATGCTATGATATGACCTAAATAACAATGAAAAGATCATTTTCTCCTATTAAGTTACTTATTTAAATTATCACCAAATTTCATTAAGAGGGTCCACAATAGGGACATGGTTCACAATTTGAACATGTATACCCAACAGTAATCTATTCGTTCCCTAATTGTTCGTGAAATTATCTTAATTTGCGTTGCCTCAGCCATCTATGTCATATAAATAGTTACTGCGCCGGCAGCAATTAAGGAGTTTTCACGAGAATTAAAGGAACGAATCGATTACCGTTGAATGTACCCTATCACTCTGTAATTTTGGTTGATAAAAGAAAAAATAATTGTTCTATGTTTTTGACAGGCGAAATATACTTTTTTGCGCACAATCCTAATCATGCATCTACTTTCAACCATTAAATAAATTATTTCCATACTCCACATAAATATGACAATTTATTAAGGCAGAGTGGAAACCGATTTAAGCATTTATTGAGTTTTTTATACTTTAGGTATTTTTAAAATCAAAATTTTTTCATAACGAACCTTTGAAAAACAAAAAACCGCTGCCAATAAATTAGAAAAAAGCTTCCTTAAAATATGTTTTTCTGTGTAATTTAAATGAAATAAATATGACTTAATGGCGTATCAGGATTATTAGAAATGGTAAAACAGCTATTTTTATGATCTAGAAAATGGAATCACTTAAAAATGAGATAATTTTTTTACCCAAGTAGTACAAAAAACATTGTTAAAAATTGTTTTATTTCAAAAACAATCGAATCAATTATTCAACGTTGTTACTTGCATAATTATTCGTAATACAAAGAAAATTTAGCAAAAATAGCTATTTTTACACCTAGGGCGGTAAAGTAAAGAATGTCCCAGTCGCATCTTGATTGTCACCTAAGGCAAAGCCGACAATTTCACAAAAAACTTAGCGTTCTTTAATTAGAAATGGATGAAATATCCTAGCGAGATGATTCAAAATGAAGAATATAGATATTTTAATTCTATGTAAGATATAACTATAAAGGAAACCAAGTTAAAAAATTTTACCTTAAAAATATCCAAAAACCGTTTATTTTTCTTTTATGATAAAAATAACAGTTTGCGTTCTGCATGATTAAAATCTTTTGATAAGTTCCCGAAATATGACTGATTTTTCAAAAAATTGTTGTTTCTCTTGTAAAAAAAAAAAAAAGACAAAACGTAAGCGCATGATTTAAAATAAAAAAAAAGAAAAAAAACAAATCTATTTTAAAAAAACAAGAGGTATAAAACATGAATTTTTTTTTCCAAGCTCCAACAAAGATATAAAACCAAAAATTTTAAGCCCTGGATCATTGAAATTGTTCGAAGGGTCTCTGAGATATGACTTATTTCATGCATACACACACACGCGCACGCATACAGGCACTGTTTTTTTTATGATGTATTTTCATTCCAAATACTATAAAAAACATTTCTGACATATTTTTAAGAATTTTTTTACAGGTACGGACCGTCCTCTATTAGGAAGAAAAAATTACCCTCCCTAAGAAAATTAGTTCTTTCAAGGAATCTAATGGAATCACCACGAAATCATTTTGAAATCATCAAACATTTTCGGGATTCTAGATTCATTTGAATCCGATAAAAAATTACGAAACACTCAATCACTTCCCAGGATCAAATGTCCGATGAAAAAAAAACCCCCGATTCAATCGAACGGAGCGACTACAGTGCAAGACCATCGCGCCCGCACCGTTTGGCCAACCGCGTCGGGAACAATATCCATCGCCACCCGAGCGCCGTCCCTGCCACTAACCCCCCCGCCCTCTATCTCCGCTAGAAAGCCATAAAAGCGATAAAAGCACCCGGCGCGAAAAAAGGAAAATCAAACCCCAGCAGTCGTCGACATTTTGCATCGGATTTACGAGTCCTCTCGTCGCCCCCCTTCTGCAGGACGGAGCGGGACTCGTAAGACATAAAACGGCGCGGCAGGCGAGCTTCGCGACTATCTATATACAGCGCGGGAAGAACGAGGGGCACTAGAGCGGATAGTTATCGCTTCCCCTATCCTCGTCTCCTATACAGCCAACGCATCATAATCATCATCGCCAGATCGATAGCAGACACCGGGATAATCCTTATCAGAGCCCGCGCGCGTCTCTGTATTACAATAATTACGCACTTGGAACAAAACGGTTATGGCTCTCTCGGCCTCTTGTACCCCCGCGAGCGTATTATACGATCCGAGTTCCCCTCGCGGGACGCGCGCCGTTTCGATCGTCTTTTCGCGACGGCTCTCACGGGAGACGCCGGCGCGCGTGTTATATGTCTATATATATATATATATATATATATATATATATTTATATATACGCGTGTATGTATGCCGTTCGTGACACCTCGAGCGTGAAAACTCGAGCCTATTTTTCGCTCCATAAGGACTAGTACTATACTGGGCGCTGTATTGCGCGTCTGTATCTCTCTCGCAGCGACGAGAGTGTAAAACGAAATGGCTCGAGGGGGCGCGAAAGTGGTCCCTTAATGACGTGATCCAGTCGAGGCTCGACATGCCTTTTTTTTTGCATTGATATATTAAGTGAAACGGTAAGGACGTCCTCTACGGAAGTTGACGTTGCGCCGTACTTTTTTATGGCAATGACTGCGCGTGGACTAAAAAAAAAAAGGAATTTAAATTGTAACAGGATTTTAGAGGAGTCCTCGTGGAATGATAGAGCGGAGTTTGGTTTGCGATGTCTCGGACTGATGGTTTATACAAGGCTGTTGTCATATTGTAGTAATCTGATAATTGTCGTTGTCAGCTGAGTTTATGGATTCTTCGCTACTGAAACAAAGCGGGAACCTTGATCGGAAAAACTCCATCGTTGTACAATAGAATGGTCGCTATCACCATGTGAATCCTTTTATTTTCGCGACTGACAGTTTGATTGAAAGAACCTGTAGTATGCCAGAGGAACACATCGTACTGTACAGGGGAAGTTTCAGGATGCTAAACCATTCAAATACATTCGTATGCAAACTCGCGTACATTAAAATATGAGTTTATTGTAAAATACGTCTGACGTCATAATCTATAGATATATTTATACGGCAAACCAATGGCGATGAGAAATGGTAAGTACTGATGAGCAATGGTAAGTGAACGTGTTCTAGGCAGCCATAAACGATAATGATAATAGGTGATGATGAATCGTAATAAGCAAACGCAACCATAAATTGCGATATGCGGATGATACGCAAATTGTTGGTAAACAGCTATAATCAACTGTTAGCAATAGTGTCTATAAATTTGTGATTGATTCAGCATCTCACTTCTTGGCAATCCCCCATCCAATTTGGTATTTGACAGATCTAACAATCTCTTCGTAAGAATAGTTATTTTATTTTAGGCCATCTAACTCAGAGAGTGTTCTCCTATTTTTTACACGATTATCATAATAATTTGACTTTTTTATATTTGAGGATGATTTTGTTCAAGTTTCTCGTATCACGTAAATAATTTTTGGGATCGATATGGCCACGAAGGTCCTCGTATTTTTATGCATTGTAGTCCTGAATCTTTGATTCATGATTTTCTATCTCTGGGATGTAACTGAAATATCTAATCAAACTTTTGTCATTGCGTCAATCTGCTGTTGATATTATCCATTGTTCCTAAAATTGTAACTAATTTTTTGTGAAAACTATTTAGATGTATCCATTAATAAGAACCAGACGTGATTTACGACAAGACTTTTATAAAGTACCAACCTTATACAATCTAATCTAATCTAAATTAAATTATTGCTCTGGCAACTATGTTATTGGTAGTTAAGTTTTTTAAATTTAATTCCCAAGGAGCAAGTGCCAGAGAAGCTACAAGTATAAATCTCCAAAACAGTCCAATCAACGTGACTCCCAGAGACTAAAAGTCCTTACATCGTCGTCTTCTCTCTCAACACACGGGCATTTCTCAAAGCAACAGCAACAGCGAAGGCGAACTGAAAAGCGCAAAAGCAACTAATCCCAGATGCGTAATCCCGTAAAGCCTGTCACAGCCCCCATCTGCCTTGTCTCTCCGACGGTTCCCGAGCCACGCAAATCCCGCCAAGGCAGCCGACCCTTACAACCGGACGCACATTCACAAACGCCCATCGGAGCGTATACATACGTAGGAAGTAAGATGATCCCGGGGAACTCTGTGCGAAACGCACTTACGCGCCTTCGTACCCCGGAATCCACCCGAGACAGATAGCTGACGAAGCGCTCGGACATCACCTGGCGCTGTTGTAGCGCAATACGCGGAGTGCGAGGGATGAGCTTTTCGATTTGACGGCAACAACTGCCTAGCGAGCAGCAGCAGCAGCAGCTGCAGGATGTACATGTGCATGGAATGACGGAGGAGGTGTGCGCGCGCGAAATGACGTCGTGGGAAGAGGGTGTATTGAGAGGGAGAGAAGAGGGATGGGGGAGGATGAAAGGGAGCTTTCAATATGGCGCGAGAGAGGGATCCAGTTCCGCGCGGGGATATTGGATATCGACCGGGCCTGGAATCGCTTTTATACAGTCGGACGTCGGATTCCGCGCGCTCGGTGCCTCCAGTGTGTGGGTGTGTGTACCTGCAGTCGCGTGTACACCTGCATATTTTCTCTTTTCGCGTATTCCGTCTGCGGATGGGCTGAGGGAGAGGGGGTGGGAACTGATACTGCTTCTTCTTCTTCCTCTCTTTGGAGTGCGGACGAAGTGTGTGCGGGTGGGTATGTGCGCGTTCCCGGATGATCCATTGTTCGAGGAAGTCTTTTTTCGCTCTGTCCCCGAAAATCGCGATTCCGCCGGTATCGGTTTTTCATAACCTCCACCTTCCTGGTCTCGTCCTTGTATGTCTCATAGGATGTATGGAAAACAGCTTAGGAACGCACTGTGCCGAGTTCACGGCTGGGCTTACCCAAAGCTCGGCCTGGCGCTGATCGGGTGATATTTTAAAATTGAAACAAGTATTTGCCGTTGGGATTAGTCGGTTGCGCGTTGCGTTCGATTGGTCGGATTTACATGGCGAATTCGGTAGTGTTGCGCGAGAGGTGGGGCCGAAACTAGAGGGATTTAGACTTGTTCTAATATTCGTAGGGTTACAGGCGCGTATCAGCTTTCGTAGGGCGACCAATGGTCACTGAACCAGTATGATTTTCAAATGTCGTACTCCTGCGAATTAAGGATGTTTTTTTTTCAAGGTAATCGAGAGGTCAGGTTGAGTTTGATTTGTGTTAGAGTCAACGATATTGCACTATAAGAAAAAATTTTAATAATTAGGAATCAACTCCAATAGAAAGTATTGTTCTGCATAGCAAACCAGTTGTGTATTGTCAGAATGGACACAAACACTGTTTAAAATTTACTGTTCTAATATTATGATTTTCTCTGTTCGGACTGCAATAAATTGTTACTGTTCAATCTATACTTTTTACCGCTCAAGCGGTAATTTTTCCCATTGTGGCATCATTGAACTGTAAATATAATATCTATCAGAATCGTTCTATATTTTATACAATTTATTTTTCCACTCAATAGTATAATAAGGAGAGATCAACAGAGAGCCTCGGTGGGTTCAGCTACCACCTTGATAACGATGACACCAGGATAGTTGATTTATGAATCATTGTTTAGAAAAAGAAGACGTCGATTTTGATTGGAGGCGCACACAGTTGCTGCGGATGGAAACGCGAGGCAAAAGGCGCACACAGCGGAAGAATAACAAACCTTATTTGTTTATTCACCCAGAACGGAGGTTCCTCAAGCCCCGCTCGGCCAATAAAACGAGCGCGCGGCGGCCGGGACGTGACTTTCTCGCAAACTCTCGTCCGTTCGGAAAATAAACATACAAGCTCCAACCGATGGCACCCTCCTACCCCCTCCGCTCTCTATTGTCTACCTCTTTTTTTTTTTTTTAATGCATCATGTATTCGTCTGAATTTTTCCTTTTCCCGCGCCGAGACGACGACGCTGCACAATGGCGCGTGGTCCGTCTGGCCCCTACGTGATTGCCAACAGATTTCTGCGGAGATCCGGCTATAGGCCGACCACCGCAGCCGCCGCCATCCGACAGTCGTCTCACGACTCGTCGATATCATTTCGATTCATGAACGCTCTCCTCGCCAGCCTTTCCTACCCTCCTTTTTGCTTTTGCCTCAGACGGAGGTATGAAACATCTCCGCGCCTTCTTGCCCGCTCGGTTAGTCGTGCCTGAAAAGCTTTTCCTCCGTGACTGCCTTCGAAGGAGGAATCGACGGTTCTACAAAGTTCGGGATTCACGCGTGGCATGGGAAATTGCGTTTATGTAATATTTGGATTTGTTTTATTTTTCTTGGTGGATCACTGATAACAACAACAACAACTATAATTATAGTGATTGTTACGGTAAAGTATGTATTATTTTCATAATAATTTTTTGTCTACATTCAGGTGTTGTTGTCAAAGTTGTAGTTTATATTCGTAGAAATTCTTGGAGTATGTGAGAGATTTCAATACTATGGAGTTCGAAACTCCAACCACTTTATGATTTTATCAAGTAGAAAATGTTTACTTTCTCGTAAAGGATATTACTACGTGAAAATCGTATTTCGATTCGGGTGTAAAAAGAAAATACATCACGTTGGTGAAGGGCTTTAAATATCAACTTTGATGGAATTTTCACGTTTCGATGTTTCAATCTTGTATCATCGTGTGAAAATTTTCATCCAAGACGTCACTTTATTTTTACTTTAAAAAGAATTTACAGTTTAAAATTTTGATGTGAAGGAATTCAATCCAAGATGCCTTTTGATACGAATAAAGTTTTTGATTACTTATAGGAAAAAGGAAATAAATTTTATCACATTTTATACCCTCTTGTACGGCAGTTTTTAAATGAAAATAATTCCATGACAGTGGTATACATAAACTATGCGAAAAGTTTACGTACAGTCTAAAGAAAGTAGAATATGAATGTCTTGTATCAGGGTATCTTAATTCATAACAAAATATCTTTGATGACAACTTATACCAGGTATCGACCCTGTAAAACAACAGTATTGGCCTCGAGCGCGATTCCGAAACAGCGCCCCCAGTCAAGGGATTTGAGAACGATTGGTCATGATTAAAAGAGGACAGTAGTATTATGCATATGCTTCCGACTCCATTCACCAGATGGCCAAGCCTCAAAGTCGCTTCTCTGCAAGTGCTAGAAGACTAATTCATAGTACTGTCCTCTTCTAGTCATGACCAATCGTTCCCAAGTTGCTCGTGTAGGTGGCTCTGTTTCACAATTGCGCTCAAGGCCAATAAGGAGTTGCGTTCTGACTGGTACTAGTACCCATTTCTACGGGCACGGTTCTAGCGCGGTACGCCGGATCCAAGATGGTTTATCCAATTCTTCGATTCACGTGCAAAAAATTGCGTGCTATCTGTGTAGAGTCATCGCAAAAGGTGTCAAACTCGTACCAACCTGAGAAACATAAAATGCTATATAATTATATGATAATTATGCTCAAGACCCTTTTACTCTCTCTTATAAGCATCTACAAGACCATCTTTATATTTCTTCGACCTGCCAGAACTTCAGATGCCCCGACTCTTAACCAGCTCACCCCAACGAGAGCAACGATTCCACTTTGATGATCAGTTCAAGGTCCGATACCATTAGCAGAGCCAGCAGACCGTCATTAGCAGGTATACACTGTCGTATCGAGTTACAATATTCCTTCTCTCCAATGTCCCGGGGTCGCCGGTGCAGAGCTCTTAAAGTCAGCAACACCACCAGCAGTGGTACAGAGCTGATGCTCTTGGCCCTTCTCCTCCTCGAGCTGACTCTCTAAGTGGGCCAGAAGCAACAGCGCCGACAGCCACGCGGGACAATGCACCAGCTGCTCAACCCTTCCCCCCCCCCCCCGCCGCTATCAGAAGGGGCCCCCCCCCCCCCCCCCGGGGGGCCGGGGGGGCGTGCTTTTCTTGTTCCGCGCGTTCTTGAAACAGCATGGGGCGCGCGACGCGAACTTCGCCACGCGAAATCGTGGCGCTCATTAGTGACGAAAGTTGCAGCTTTCCGGGGAGAATCAAGTCAGCCCGGGAATGCTCTCGAGATATAAACTCGCGGCCCGGGATTTGCACAGCGCGCCCGGCGTTCCGTGCGTAATTAGCGGCCGGATTAATCTTCCCGTTGTTGATGCGAACGTGGGCTTTTGCTCGTTTGGTGTGTGTTATTGAAACGGAACACGAACTCTCGAAACCGCGAGGTGTCGCGCATAGTGGCATTGGCAGGGATACCGGGTATACATGGGTGGGCCTTTAAATGTCATCACTAACTCCGTGGGGTTTACCCAAGGTTCCGAACGGGTGGAGGATGGACGCGAGCAAGCGAACTTAAAAGTGTTTTCATTTTCCGTCGACTGCGCCTTAATTACTTCCAGCACACAATTGTCGTTAATTCCAGCCATCTGAAACTTCATGCCACGCGGGCGTTGCTGTTTTCTTCTTCTTCTTCTTCTCCTCCTCCCTCCACTCGAGTCTTAATTAAAACGTTCGCTCGCCCGTTCGCTCGTTCACCGACGTATAGCCGTGAAATCAACTCTTGATTACCGAAGCTCTTCCATCTTCACGCGTACCCCCGATACTGCCCTTCGGTGTCTACGCCGCTTCGTGCACTCGATTTCCCAGCTATTTCTTCCTCGAGCGGGGCGCCGTTTGTTACACGTCAATCGAATCGCTGGACTGGCACTTTGAGTTTTCTTTTTTGTTTCTTTCTTACGCCCTCCCTCTCTTTCGCGCTTCTGACTTTCTCTGATTGTTTCTCGGCGCACAACGCGATCGCTTGGGCTGTAGCAGCGTGTCCTAATATATAACTGGTTGCAAGGCTCCTCGACTTGTTTGCAAGAGTGTAGAGAAGGACAACTTGAGCGAGATTGCAGGGGTGCTCTGTATAAATTGTACCAGTGAACTCTGGAGCTTAGACTACTCAAGCTCATGGTGTGGGTACATTTTTTCACCCAAATCCTGAAAGGTCAGTAGGCCAAAAAAGCACGCGGCGCATTATTGATTCGATACTAGGACGGTCAAATCAGGGTTGTTGTGAAAAATGCTCATCATATGCTTCAGGGCGCGCAGCGAGCCCTGAACAGGCGAAAGGGAGTCTACACACTATAGACCAATTGAATGGGAAGTCAAATTATTATTTTTGCATGGGTTTAATGCGAGCGCTGAAGAGGCGAGCTGAACTCCAAGCAGTCGGGCGGACAGCTCACGGTAAGTTGGGTGGGCAGCCAACCCCTTTTTTCTGTCCGTTTATAAGTGTGCTGTACAGAATAAGTTCTTCTTATAGCTACGGATGATTAGTCAGATATCAGAGCCTTCTTGCTAAAAATAACATCAGCTATGAGTAACCAGGTGATCTGCTGAAAGCGGGTGGTTTGCAAATGTTGAACCTTTATCGAGACAAGAATTGAAACATTAAAAGCTCAGTATTAAAATCTGTGGTAATTAAATAAGAATGGCTAAAAGTGCTATGCTACTGTAGAATTTGTATTGTAGAGGTTAATTGTATTGTGTTGTTGCAAAGAAAAAGAAATAGGTACGTTATCTATTACTTTTGTTCAAAGTTAAATTTTATTTATGTTTAACGAATAGGGATACTTTTTAACAATGATTGAAAATATTATAATATTTTCTTTACTAATAATTATTAAATGATAAATAATTGAACAACTACTATCATACACAACATCTCGTAGATACAATATGTATATACACATTCAATGCGTAGATAGCATTCACGTCACGCGAGGAGATGCCTCACTATGAATATAGTCTTGTCTGCTTCTACGTCTTTGTTTCGTCAAAAGGTATACATTGTGCTAGGGCTTGTAGAAGCTGCAAGCATGGGGGGCTTAATTACACGTGAAAGGTATATTTCTGATTATTCATGTTGAATAAGAGGCAGGAATTGGCATATGTGGGTATATAGGCAATTCATTTGAAGGGAGAGAGCGGGCCTCTACTACTTAGAAATGAAAAATCATAACTTGTCTTTGGGGAGTCTCCTGGCTCTTCAATTATACCCTCCAGTACAATTTACTTTAATTACACGTAATGTATACTATAATTGTATTAAATTGGGTGGGTAGAGAAGTATATGAGGTGGCCAACACCCGACAGCAGGCTCATGCGCCCTCTAGTAGTAAAAAATGAACTAACTTATCAGTGATGGCCATTCAAGATGGTATGCATCTGGGACAATATCGCAAAAGCGATTATGCTGCTGTGCCTTAGCGATAATGGCGTCTTTCACGTGTAAAAGTACACCTGTATGTTGTGCATATAAGTGGTAAATTTTATTTTGAAGTATATGATTAGAATATTAAGTAGTTAAATACACAATCATAGGATCCATTATAATTTCTGATATGGGTTTGCTTATTTTTGCACTCGTAAGCTACTCCAAAATTGAATTTTCTTCCTCCTTTTTGGTACAGTCAAATGTTTTCGCATGAAAGGTTTATGGATAATTGCGATTTCTTTTGAAGAATCTTCAAAATATATCTCAGCCCGAGCTAAACTGTTAACTAAATTAAAATCTTCTTGATCCTGTAAGTCTTTAACTGCACCAAATCTACTGTTTTTATCCTTATACCCGAACAGAAAGAAGCTCAGGGATTCGGTATGATCAAATCCAGTCCGGATCAGGTTTGTGCGCAGTTTCGGATCCGTTCCGGACGATATGGCGTTGTTTGTTGTCTACTCTAGTAACATAAGTTTTTACTCCGTTTTTATTATTTACTCTATTTTTAATATCAATAATTATTTAAAATGGACCGAGTAAACAAGCGCAACGTGCTGAACACTATAAGAATGCGGTATCATAGAAAAATGCAACGTTTAGATGCGAGTGTTGATGGAAATGCAGTGAATCTTGTAAGAAGTGAAGAGGTTA
The DNA here is from genome assembly GCA_030522625.1 of Copidosoma aretas. Classification (NCBI taxonomy): domain Eukaryota; kingdom Metazoa; phylum Arthropoda; class Insecta; order Hymenoptera; family Encyrtidae; genus Copidosoma; species Copidosoma aretas. The sequence goes on from JAPYYV010022729.1 coordinate 13,379, forward strand.
TACTTGCTATAAAAAATCTATTTATTATTAATTTCAATTTTAATATTTATTAAAAAATTTGGATCCAGTCCGGAGCTAGCACATCCGGGCCCGGATCCAGAATGGATCCAACACTGAGGATCATTTCTGTTTGGGTACATCTTTCAAGTAGGTATAACTATGAGTGTTGTGGTATGCGAAGAAAAATATTCCATATTTAGACTCAAAATATATTCAAGATCAATATATTATATCGATCACAAAAAAAATTTTTATCCAATATGTTAATAATTGTTATTATGATTATTATTATTTATTTTTATTTTTACCAAATATCTGCAGCACAGTATAAAATCTGTGTTAAATGTAATTGAACACAAAAAAAATTTTTCTTAGTATCTCTCTCTCTCTCTCTCTCTCTCTCTCTCTCTCTCTCTCTCTCTTGATTGGAGTTCAAGTGTATTTCGTATGTGCAATGGGTTTATAAATACCGTTGCTTGCCGTCAGGACAATACATACAATAATTTCATAATATCATGATACGGTGATTTTATAGTCAGTTTGCCTGGACTAGTTGATAGCAATACTCTATGCTCTCTTGTATTCACAGCGTTTGCGTGTGGTAGCTTACACTCCGGCGCCACGTGCGCGTATATCGTTTGTATATCGCACAACTAACTTGAAAACGTATATACGTGTTTAGTTATTTTTTAAATAAACAAATGAACAATTAAGCAGCTAGATACCAAAACCACGCTCTGCTACCAAATTCGTTAGATAATAATCATCAATTATCTGACTTTATTTCCATTGAATATTGGAAATGTTGTGGACTGGTCTCACGCTCCCATACGGGTCGTGGAACTAGCAAATGTTCAACTACTTGTTTGTTCATTTATTTACTTACTGGAGAGTAGAGGAAAAGGTATATATGTGTAAATATAAGTAAACTCATTTAGTTATTTAGATCTCTGTCCCGTTTATTAATTATTGTTTTCTTGACTCTTTCAATATCTTTTGATATCATCCTTTCAATATAATCTTGTATATAATTCCTTTAATTATATTTCTCCTTTATACTATTAGTCAGTAGTCAATATATATACATATGTAAATAATTATCTGAACTACAATTACTTGAGCTTTGTTACTTTTATTTAACAATTTTGAAATCGATTTCACACTATGTTAATGAATGTATAAAATCTTTACGGTACAATACTTTAATTAATAAAAATAACTGCTCTCGATGAGTGGCAGTGGATACTCAATAATTATTAAAGCACACTCGATGAAAGGTGGCAAGTTCAAATTAAACTAACTGCTCTGGATAAGGGAGCGTGCACGAACTACGTTGACAATTTTTCAATATTTTTGACCCCCTCCCTCCCCATCGTTGACGCTCGTAGGAAAACTGTAACCCCCCCTCCCTCCAAAAATCAACGTAGACTTAGACTCGGATTGATTTAGAAAAGTAAATAATGATTGTTAATGGATATTTTAAGATATACTATGTGCAGTGCACAATTTATTGGACACAAAATTATTAAAAAATTAGTAAATGATGGCCACAAAATATTTTTGCGACTATTTTTTTTTTTTGCTCAATATTTGTACACGCATAATAGTCTGATCATAAAAACCTATAATTATGCTCAAGCATTGTGCACAAAAATGAAACAACAGAATAGTTTGTGGTCAATATTTTTAAACATTCACACATAAAATTTATTACAATTCATACATATACCTTTTTGCGTACAAATGACATCAATATAATACTAGTCTAAGGTTTAATTATAAAAACTGATGTAATATATTGTATGTTCAATATTACCTTCAGTTTGGACTAAATTAAATAACTTAGTCTCCAGTCTTTAAAATTGGAATTTTCAATAAATGAAATTCCTTTAAGTAATCTGGATCAAACATGGTGGGCAGTAGACGATGTGGTTTGATATATTAGTGCTGCTAAAATGCCTAAACTTACTCTCTCGACTTATGAATACAATTTTTAAAAATCATATTTAAATGCATTTCTCCGTGTGCGTACATGTCAAGGTAGTCAATATTCATCCCTGTTTTATTCGCTTCGTGCAAGTC
>JAPYYV010022733.1:0-13674 GCA_030522625.1 Copidosoma aretas
AAATTGTTGTTAACAATTAATTAACATAAAATTGAGACAAACACCATGGTTTAACATGTTCAGAAGGTCAAAATACATCGATTAAAACAAAAAAATTTCCGCGACTCGAATCGGCCACGGGCACCTATCAGCAAAACCTAACTAACTTGATCATGACTCATAGTGCTAGTGGTGCTATACGCTCTGGTGTAATCAACTAGCACTCATCCCCGGCATCTCCGACAACTCGTGCGAGTCAATGACAACTCGTGTTCAGTCCACGATTCTTTGTTTAGTGTCTAATGACTGTGTAATCGTTAATATTTTAATAAAATAAGAGGTTTGAATACGTATACACTGATAAATTTTTGTGCATTCTTGATGATAATCATTCTAATTGAGGAAGATGGCAAAGCAAAATCATACTTATGCTGTTATTCACGTAAATATTTTAAGGTTCAGTACATATGCAAATATATGCATATCATTTAAAAAAAAAACAATGAAAATCTAGTAAAACTTAAGCTGCTCGATCGGCTTGCACCGTATCCAGCGGGGGGCATGCTTTTGAATATGTCTAAATACTATTTTTAACATGTTTCAGTACATTGTAACTTTTTTTATAGTACATTGTTTACTTGTTTAATTTAATTAAAACGTAATTAAAATCCAAAAATCTAAATAATAACGTGTTTTGAAATTTTTTTTTTAATCTGAAGAAAGAACTGGTTTTTATCAGTATATACTCCGGGCACCCCATCTTTTTATAATTGTCAAAAAAAAACCGTAAAATTGTACGTGTACTTGCACATTTTCAACCTCCGTCAATTGATTTTGAGAATGTACGAGCTTATTTTCTAATCTATCTCATGAGAACACGTGTTGCATACAATTTTCAAAGATGATCTATTTCTCGAAAATGAGTCCGATGACATCAATTCCATTATATACAAAAGTTGCTTATGATAATTCAAGGAATCTCCTTGAATTTTTACAAGGCCCATCGATGGATTTTTCATAATAGTGGGGCAGCTAGCAGGTCTTTGTGGCCGATTGACTTCAAGTCGAACGAAAACGTGATTTCTATGTATTTTTGCACGCCGCATCTGAATTTTTTGGCCTTTTTTTTCTATTTAATCTGCACAAAAATTGTTATTAACAATTTTCGTTAGGTATATAAATAATTACAACTAGCTGCAAAAAAATTATTTTATTTTTTTACTCACTTTAAGTGAAAAAGATACCTTGTATCTTTTTCTGAAAACCCTTCGTCTCCCCGAAAAAAATTTGTCAAGTTTCGAAAAACGCGTGTTTTTCTATTTTCAGCTGTACTGTAAACAATTGTTAATTATTCTTTTTACAACCAACAAGTGCTTAAAATATTTGCTGAACACTGCACTTTTATAACTTACCAACCATTGCCTGGCAATATTTTTCATTGTTATCCAGTATGCTTCAAACGAGTATGGTTTTTACGTGTATGTTGTACATTCATGCCCAGCCCAGATACGTCATTATGTATTTGAAGCTTACTGGATGCAAATTTAGCGGGCAATTGGTGATATATTGTGTAAATACAAGATGCATGGAAGCTTTGACGCAATTGTTGGGATGTACAATGGTTAACAAAAAGTGGTTAAATTTACAGCTAAAAATAGATGCAGGGCATGAATGTACAGCATACACGTAAAAACCATGTACGTTCAAAGCTCATTGGATAACAATTTAACATATTTATCAGACAATAGTTTGTATACCATCAAATTACAGAGTTTAGTGAATATTGCTAATTGTAAAAAGATTAATTACAATTGTTTGAAGTACAGCTGAAAATGGCAGAAACGCGTTTATCGCAACTTGACGAATTTTTTGAGGGAAAACGAAGGGTTTCCAGAAAAAGTTACATTAAATCTTTTTAATTACAATCAGTCGAAAAATAAGTAAACACAATTTTTTGCAGCTAGTTGTGGTTTTTTTTACTGTTGGTAAGAATTGTTAATAACTATTTTCTGCGAATAAATTTGAAGAAACAACCAAAAAATTCGCATTCTGCGTGTAAAAATACCTAGAATTCACTTGGTCGTTTGACCTGGAAGTCAGTCGGCCACTGAAACCTGCTAGCTGCCCCATTATAACCGATCGAGCCTTCTTGAAGGGTTTTACTTTGTCATTTTGCAAAAGGTATGTCTATTTTTTCAGCTAGGAGGCCTCCGAGCGCATAAACAATAAATAGCTTACTATGCTAACCCATTACATACACAATAATTTTTTTTTTCTATTTACTACATTAAATCTGTGACATAAAAGCTACCCATATTAAATGTAGCACACTAATAAAACGAGAGTACGTTTTCTACCCGGCTTATAATATTATTGCATCGTTTCCATATATATGGTAGTAGGAATTTTTCAAATTTTACATAAGACAATTAAAAAGTAAGCGTATAAGGGTAACGCAAAAGTTCCCTTCTGAGCAGTTTTTTGTTAATACATTTGTAATTCCGCTTGTAAAAACACTTGTAAAAACATTTGTAATTCCACTTGGAATTCTACTTAAAAGTACTTATGGGGTTTTGGTTTGCAGATGCCATCAGTAATTACAAGTGGAATTCCAAGTGGAATTACAAATTTCGGTTAAAGTTGTATTTTTTTTTCGACAAAGTAGTTGAAAAAAGAAATTTTACGTAGTTTAATGGCTACAGTAGGTGTTACCATCCGTATGGTAACAGCATAACAGGGGAATTCAAATCGTTTTGAAGGAAATGAAACAGAAAACGGTAAAATTTACTTTTCTGAAATACAAAAGAAAATACTGGAAAACCTTTGTTTTGGATTTACCATACGGATGATAACACCTGAACAGGCCATTAAACTACGTGAAACTATTTTTTTCCACTACTTCGTAAAAAAAAAAAATAACTTGAATCGTTACTTTTAATTCCACTTGGAATTACTGATGGCATTTCCAAACCAAAATACCATAAGTGATTCAAGGTGGAATTCCAAGTAGAATTAAAAATGTTTTTACAAGTGGAATTACAAATGTATTTACAAAAACCTGCTCAGAAGGGTTCATTATCATGATAAAACACCTGCGTTGAATACGAGACATGTGTTAGTAAGTGTGATCTCACTTTTAGACTAGCGAAAAGGTTCTTCTGAGTGCATAAAACGGGACAAGACAAGCTTAGTCTCACCTAACTTTACCAGCAGCCAGGGCCGTATCCAGAGGAAAGGTAGGGGAGGTTAGAGGGCTTACCCCCCCCCCCCAAACTCTAAAAAAGCCAGTAATATACAAATGTAGATATGTATGTGCATATGTACATTATTTTAAGGTATTTTCAATTGTGACGTCATGGCAAGATGGCAAGATCCATGAGTTTTTTTTTCAAATTCGCACCAAATGTGCAAGTACAGCTGTAAAATTCATATTGGTGGCTGAACTGATAACATTGCTTCTAAAAGCTCCAGTTTGTAATGAGCTATCAAATGGACATTTAATTTTTCGCATATTTACCAGATAAGTTATCTAAAACAATGAACGACGTTATCGCGGGCCAAAAGTTGATGTTAAAGACATGTTTTTCATATTCTCACAAGAATCCAATTACATAAATTTTAAAATATGATATAATTCAATGCTTAACAATAAACACAAAAGTGTAATCCCACTTAAACAACCTGCACAGATGATTAGAATCACGTTGCAAGCAAAATGTGTGGTTATTGCAGGCCAATATGAATACCAATATATACATCGTGCCTCCTCTGATGAATTTTTACAAGATGATGTATACGCTGAAAAAAAAAATTACTAGATCCGAGAAAATATTTACTTAAATAGTTCCAAGTAATTAAAATCTTGGAAAAAGTATATTTTTTTTACGATTAGTATATTTTCTTGATCTAAACGAATATTTTCTTGGAGTAAGAAAATGTAATCTTCTATAAAGAAAATTACTCTCTTGGAACTATTCTAGTAAATATTTTCTTAAATTCAGTATTATTTTTTCAGTGTATGGGTATACATACTGGCTCGCTATAACCACACTTTTTGCTAGCAACGTAATTCTAATCAGCTGTGCAGTTTGTTTCAGTAGGATTAAAACTTTTTGTACATTGATAGGCATCAAGTTATGACATATTTAAATATTTCCGTGATTAGACACTTGTGAGAATAGGAAAAAAATGTTATTAACATCAACTTTTTGCCCGCGATAACTTCGTCCATTGTTTTGTGTAAGTTATCTGGTAAATATGCCAAAAATTAAGTGTCCATTCAACAGCTCATTAAGAACTGAAGCTTTAAGAAACATTTTTATCAGTTGGACCACGCATATGAATTTTTAATCTGTACTTGCACAGTTGGTGCAAATTTGAAAAAAAAAAAACCAGTGATCGCGCCCTCGTGTCATTACGTCACAAGTAAAAATACCTTATAGGTAACTCCCGCCCCCCTCTTCACTGCAATAATAATTCTAGGCTCGGCATTGCTAGCAGCATAGTGAATTCGAAATATAGAGCTTGTAAAAATACTACTCACGCTTATGTTAATTTACTATATATAATCTGGGTGAACACTACTAACTCTATTGTGAATTTCCTACATTTGAGGACGCTGATACCTTACTCTCTAGTTGAATAAGTATTAGATCCATATAACCATTAAACAAATACAAGTAAAACCTATTTTAATAACTTAAGATTACTCGTTAAAACATCTTGCCTCTCGTACTTTTTATTAAAATCAAGAGTAATACAGTTAATTAAGAAAAAAATTCCAAACTTTACCAGGGCACTTTGAACGTCGAAAGTCTGTCGAAAATTTTCAAGAATTCTGATTTCTTCAATGCAATATACTTTATTAAGAACTTGAAACGGCGTGCGCAAAGTTATAAGCGAATACAGCAATGAAAAACATAATCAATCTTAAAAAATATGCATCGTTCTTTACGGGCTTCACATGGTTAAGCAGCAGATAATGTCTATCATTTACATGCATTTAGTACACCGAAAAACAAATTTAGTTAATTCAAATAAATGCATTTATTTAACTCGAATGAATTAATTATGTTCTTAAAAAAGGAATAACAATTACTCGAATCACATAATTATTTCTTAAATAAAAGGTCATATATCTGTGGAATTATAAATGCTTATTAGAATTCATGAAATATTTTTTTCATTGAACAAATAATATTTTATCGAATAATTTTTTTAATTCTAGTGGAACAGATTATACACAAAAAAACTATCTATTTAAATCCAAAGAAATAATTGAATTATTTGCAACAAATACATCAGTTATAAGAATACGTTTAAGTAAATGATTCATTTCATTTGAATGTATTATCTTCTTAAAAAAAAATAACATTTATTCAAATCACATGAATATTCTGTTAATTATAGATTATAGAGTTATTTGAATTCATACGAATAATTTATATATTCGTAACAAAGAATACGTTTAAAAAGTAATGAATCCAGCTTGAATAAATTATTGCTCTTAAAAAAGAAACATCATTTATCAAATCCAAGTAATATTTACTATATTTTATTAAAGATTTATCACAATTAGGATATTGCATTAAAAATTTCATTTGGTCCGTAATGTATAATTTTGAAAAATAATTGACACTTATTTTTTGGTATTTCGTATAAATAAAAATTGAAAAAGATACAGTACCTTAAATTATAGTATTTTAAAAGTTATGGAAAATACCGTGTATATGTGACGTTGTAAAGCAGACATTACACATGTATATTCTACACCTAGACGGCAAAAATAATTCCAAAGAAATTCATATAGAACTCAGATTAATTTTATGAATTCATTAGAAAAATTAGGTTAGATTCAAATAAGAATTCATAAGGTATTTATAATCGCATCCGGTTGTCTTGATATTTAAGTTCTTAAAGAATTCATTAGGTATTAATTAAATTAAATAAAAATTCTAATAATTTTATTTTAAATGTTGGAAAAGAGATTTGAACCAAGAGCCTCCGCGTGAAAGGCATTCACTTTACCACTGAGATATAGTGGATATGGTTACTTTCGTTAATCTTATCTTATGTATGGATAAGTTATACTTAATTTACGTTGATTTGCATAAAAATTATGCTTAATTTTTTTTATTATTTGTTAAAAAGTAATAATTACCTATAGTTGATATTTATTTTATTCTATTTTTTACATATTCTTAATAATGCATATTAAAGCATGATAACAAAATAGTTGGTAAAGTGTTCTTAAAGAATTCATTCGATTTTGCGGTGTTGCCAGGTTGCTAAGAAAATCATATGTACCTTTAAAACTAAGTTTTTAATGTTAATACCTTGAATCAATTACTGATGAACAAAAAATTATCATTTAGTCGAAATGTGAACTAAGAAAAATAACTTAAGAACATGGGAAAGTCGATAAGTATATGGAACTTTTTTTGTGATAGGCTACGTGAGCATCTAGCTCAGTCAGCTAGGTTATTGTTTTCTGACCCGGTAGTACCGAGTTCCTGCCAGAGGTTGTCATAATTTCTTTTTCATTAATTAATTACTATTTAGATTAACAGAAAGTTCTTAACTTATTATTAATCCATAAAATTTTTATTATTACACATCACTTAGTGCATCTTCTTCATTCACCACAGACTTTTAGTACTTTTTTCTTAAGTTCTGATTGCTTGAAAAATATTTCCTGATTACACTATATTTAAGGTATCAGGGCCAGTTAGTTGATCACTGACAAGAAATTTTTCATTATAAGATTTAAAAGTGATACATTACAAAAGAGTACAAAGATACGTGTTTAAGGTATGAATTCTGTTTTTGTTACGAGCAATATTTTCAGCGATGAATAGTCATGTACAAATTATCTCTGATGCATGTGTCATTTTATTGCAGCAAAATAATTTGAGACTCATATTGTATTACATAAACTAAATTTTCAAACAGAAAGAAATATTAAAGTAGAGATTTGACAGACACATGTCAGAATCGTGTAAAGTGCTTGTAATTACGTGTTAAGAAAGTTGGATCACTCCTGCGGGGGGGTAAAGGGGATCATGTGTTCTCACATCAGGCGCCGTGTTACAGTCTGCTGTACTAAATAAGCCCAAAAATGTCCGCTCTCTCGATTACGGATAAATCATTTGTGTTTAACTCGTTTACAACATAAATTTTTTTAGAAACATTTTCATCGTGAAGTAAAAGTGCCCAAACTTCCTTAAACACGTTTCATGGCTTACTCCATTTTCGCAACAATTTTAATAATCTTTAGGATGTACAAAATGTTTGAAATTATTCCTCAATAAGACACAAAACTCTTTGATAGAAAAAAAAAAGTTTGCGTGACCGAGGATGGTAGGACTCGAACATGAACCGAAAAAAATAGTGTGTCGAGCACCGTATCTACTTGGCCAGAGCGGATTCGGTGGCTAAGAAGAATTTACATCCATATAAGGTACAACTGCACTAGGCGATTGTTTCTCTTGTTCGTATTTTTATTCAATTTTAAGTCAATGAATTTTCTTTTTTGACGATAATAATTCATTAACATGCTATAACTTAATATTCATACAAGCTTTCGTTCAATCTTTTTTTGTGTCTTGGTTTGCGAATTTTTTATACTTTTGGCCATCTGGTTTTGCTGATATTTCTTATGGGGTTGGCGACCTAGCAAGCTAATCTCAGGTGGCACAACGGGTACTTAGCCTCCAACCAATGAGAACACTAGCGCGATTTTCAAAGCTATTCTTGTTTTATACGTAATTAAACTATGTTTTATTTGAAAAATGTAATTCAACTTCGATTTGAGGTAATATTCCCTACCTCGTAATCTCAGGTGATTTCTCAGGTTAATTCTCAGGTAATTTCTCATCTCAAAACCGCACCTGAAAAATCACCTGAGAAATCACATGAGAAATTTTCATATGGGGATCGTTATTTTTTATTTTATGTCAGTTAAAATAATTTCAGTTGTTATCATCAGAAAAATAACACTAGACCCACACTAACCTTATTTGTGTAACGCTTTATAATTCTAGAGATATAGCTTTCATTATTGCTCCCTGCATCAAACATATTAGTTACAAACTTACATAATCATGCTGGCATTTTATACTTTGGAGCATGTATAAATCAGTATGCAGCAAACAAAATTATTGAAGGTATGTTAAGTATGCGTAATATTGAAAATAATATGTGATGATTTATATGGTTTTATCAAATAACTTTTCGTATCTGCTACCTTGCACAAACATATTTATACCTCAACGTATATTTATGCAACCTCCTTAGGCTCTATATACGCGCTCCTTATACATATATCTTTGTCTGTCCTATCTATTTTTATTGTTAATCTTATGATTATGAATCTTTGAACGTATTTCATTTGAATTTTCTTATCTCTCAGTCTTTATTTCCCTATTCCTGTGCTCTTCTAAAGCATTACTCTCGTTCGTACGGACAGTGTGATTAAAACATGTATAAATATTGTCATATCTCTAGAATTATAAAATGTTACACTGATAAGGTTAGTGTGGGTCAAGCGTTATTTTTCTGATGATAACAAATGTAATTATTTTAACCGACATTAAAATTAAAAAAAACGATCCCCATATGAAAATATCTCAAGTGATTTCTCAGATGCGGTTTTGAGATGAGAAATCACCTAAAAATTTATCTGAGAAATTACCTGAGAAATCACCTCATATTACGAAATAGGGTTATTAGACAAGTTAATCTCGTATCATCATTAAGACACATTAATTTAATAAAACATAGTTTCATCACGTTCAAAACCAAAATCGCTTTGAAATCGCGCTAATGTTCTCATTGGATGGAGGCTAAGTACCCATTGCGCCATCTGAGATTAGCTTGCTAGGTCGCCATCCCCATACCTTAAGTTTTAAGAATGCTCTTATATTCTAAGATAAATAATCATTGGAAACAAATTAGTGAGAAAAAAAAATTTAAAACATTGGCTTATACTATACATAAACAATTTTTTGTGCAACTTACGAAAACCTCTAACATTTGAAACGAAAATTTCTTACAGATAAAATGGTGCTAGCTCATTAAAAAACAGTTTACATCCAAAGAGAATGAGTAGACATGTATTTATTGTAAACAATTTATTTGAATAAAACATTAATTCATTATGAGTCTAATAAAATATGAACTTTGTTTTATTTAACTCTTTTAAAAGTGAGTGCGTCCAAAATTATTAGATCTGCGTAAAAGTGTTATAAAAGTGTTAAAAGTATTATAAGTTATAAAAGTGTTTATTAACATTACCACTTTAGGGAGTTTTAGGAGTAACTATTGGACTTCAATTGGCTTAAAATAAGTAATGCATTGGAGAAAGTCGACGAGAACATGCATTTTTTTATCACCTGTACCATAGTAAGTCTGACCAAGTTGGCTAGACGTCGACTTTTGGATCCGATGGTACCTAGTTCAAATCTTCACACAGCATTTTTTTTTCTTTTTTTAATTTTCAGATTATTCTGAACAAGGCGTTTCATAATTCGCTTTTTCTCAAAAGATTTCCCCGACTCATAAGAACTACAGGTTTCTTCGATGAATTATTTTTCGAATAAATTTGATCCATACCCAGACGGAACACAGGGTTACCAAAGTATTATTCTTGAATACTCGAAAAAATTCGTTCTAATTTTCAAAAATTATGCTAAAAACTTTGTCATGTACATAATAAGATGAGCGTTTAAAAAAAAATTTCGATTGTTCATTAACAGAATAGAAATGATTGATATTCAATTTTGTTTAGAGAACAAAATTTACTAAATTTTTACTCTGTCAAACCTGATACTAAAACTACTAACATGTGAATGAATACAGAAACATAAATAAATAATGATCACAAGTACGGGCCGATAAGTGTATGGAACATCTCATTATTACAACTCAAAGGCTATCGTAGCTCAGTGTATGTCTTTTGCTTTCGAGCCCGGAGTAGATCGTGGGGTCTAATCATTTACATGCTAATTTTTTTTCATCAGTACTTTTAGTAAGTGTTTTTCTGGTACGGCCAGATCCAAAAGCCGACCTCTAACCGACTGGGCTGGACTTACCGTGGTAGAAGTGTGATATAAAGTTACATGTACTCATCGACTTTCACCAGAGCTTTACCTATTTTAACCTAATTAAAGTCCAATAGTTAGTCCTAAAATTTCCAAAGGTGTTAATATTAATAAAGACTTTTATAACATATCTCATTGCACTGACCTGATAATTTTGGACGCGCTCACTTTCAAAAGAATTAAATAAGACGAAATTCATAATTCATTTAACTTATAATGAATTATTATTCAATTGATGTTAAATATTTTACAATAAATACATGTCTACTTTTATTCTCTTTGAATGTAAACTGTTTTAAAGTGAGCTATAGCCTCATTTTTATACGTAAGAAATTTTTGTTTAAAAAGTGAGAGGTTTTCGTAAATTGCACAAGAAATTTTTCATGTTTAGTATTAGCCAAAGTTTCTAAAATATTTTTTTCTAACTGATTTGTTTTTAATAATTGTTAAAGAATGTAATGGTATTATACAAAATTGAAAAAAATTCTATCATCAGTACTATCATACATGATGTTTTTCATATTCATTTACGACGACAGTTATTATTGATTGGTTAACATACTTTGATATATTTTTCTATTTATATAAATCAGTTGAACTGATGAATTAGACGTCTTTCATTATTCTGCAACAAATATTGCCTTAGTAGGGATCTTAACATGTACTAGATTATATAATATAACTGAAGGTAACAAGAAAACATCAAAAAGTCCTTGATTAAAAGCATAATTTGTAGAGATTATTTTTTAGATTTATTTCAAGAAATTTTTTTGCATTAAAAATTAATTTATAATTGAAACTTAATGAATAATGTTGCAATCAAGTAATCTATTTTTTCTAGCAATCATGCATAAAACAGTAAATATGCAAAATCTGTTATGAATTAGGATGTCATTTTTAATAAGCAATAGAATGTATTAAATAAGGAATCAATCAATTATTGGGAATCTCAATATTACATAAATTTCAAGATAAAAAAAAATTATGTTTATATGAGGCTCAAACCTGGTATCACTGAATCCGAAAGCAAAAGTCAAATTGACTGTGCTAGGCTTACATATAAAGTCAGTTATGAAGTAGTTCCATATATTTATTTAATGACTTCCCATGTTTTTAAGTTTTTTTTTTGCTAATTATTCGACTCCCCAAGGAAGCAGTAATCTTTTGATCCCACAGTTACGTACGTTTTTATATATGAAACATTATTCAAGGTTTTGACGTTAAATACTTGGTCCTTAAATTAAAAATGTTCTGCTCATTGCAATCTGGAAACACCGCCAACTAGAATGAATTCTTTAACAACTCTTTCGGGACTCATTTTATGTAATGTAACTTGATAAGTTTACGAATATTTAAAGAATTCTTAAAGAATTCCGTTTTAACTCATAAATGGATAATATAGAATTCAGAATCTAATAAACAAGTAATAATTTCCTATTCAATAATCTGAAATTCATTCGTACAGAATACATTTTTGTGAATTTGTTTTGAATTTAAAATAATTTTTATTGACATCTGGGACAATTATGTACGAAAAAAATGAGACAAGAAAGATCAAGAACGAAATAAAACTTTCAAAGATACAGCGTTTAGAAAACAGTATCAAACGTACACATAAACTTAAATAACGCAGAAACAGTGACATGAAATTTGCTTAATATTGACCATTGTCAACATGATAATAAAATCAAGTATTTCTAATAATTTCAAGAAAAGAATTTTATTTTTACTCGAGCAATAGTAAAAAATCAAAATGACTGTTTTTCACGTATGCCACTATGACGTCACATACACGAGAAATATACATATAGCTATACAAAAAAGATAATCTCTGAGAGGCTACATTTTTAAAAATTTTTAATTTAAATAACAAACGAAAAAAACGTGTCCATTATTTTTCAAAACTCTACAAGACGGACCAAGTGGAATTTTTCATGCAAAATCTTAATTAAAGGAGGCTAAATACATGTGTATACAAGTACTCGTGACATTAACGAAATTGGTATAGGTAAAGCAATATGCATTCTAAACGTCTGCTAAATTGTGGCTATGTTAGTCAATTGAGCAAACATATTTCGTTTGTGTACTTAAAAGTAAACTTTAATTGTTTCGTAATTTATTGAATCAAATGAAATCTTACATTTTTAGAGGAAGATTGTTTGGTTTTTCTTAGTAATCATAGAACATGTTAATAAAGACTTGGGAATCACCTTCCTGTATACTTATATGACGTTAGTATTAATTTAAATAAAACATATTTTATTTGTTTCATAAATACATAATAAATCAGATAGAAATGACAGTATAGTTATTCAAATAAATCACTCTTGTCCAATATTCAGTTTATTCGGATTTATTAAATACATTACTTTGATATCTTATAGCTATAGTATTAGTTTCCTTAATCTTCCGAGCATAACAGGTTCTAAGTCAGCGGTCTACGTGTCAGCGTTCCACGCGGGAGATCTCAGTTCGATCCTCATACACTTCGGATTTTTTCAATATTTTTTCAGCTCTCTAATATTTCTATTTTAATATAAATAATAACAATAATAAGAATAAATATTAATGAATGATAATGAATAACTTGGTCACGATATCATTACCTTTATTGTATGTACATGTATCCGATATACTAATATTAATTAATTGATAAGGTAATACTGAAACTAAGATTCATACAAATAATCCACCAATTATTATTATAAGTACTAATGTAAGTAATGTCAAATAGATATCATGCAATTCCAGATATATAATTTCCTTTAAAAAATAATAATTCAATCCCTTCTGAAAATTGTTTTAGCCCAAATAAATATTTTTTAAATGAAAGAAATATTTGTTGAGAGATAATCATTATTTACCATTTTTATTCATCAATATTATATTGATTTTGGAAAGAAAAAAATATTTATTAAACTCGAAGAAGTATTTAGTAAAAGATAATAATAATTTACTAATTTTAAACACATTTTTTGATAAAAATATTTATTTATTCGAAACAAATAAAGTTTTTTTTAAATCCAAAAAAATGCACTTGTCGATTCAACAAATATTCATGAAAATGATTAAATATTTATTAATATTTAATAACTTTTCTTTCACAATCAATAAATATGTATTTAACAATGTTTTATTTAATTTTTAAGCCAACAAATATGTGTTAAACTTAAAGAAGTATTTATTGATGTATCATAATTATTTACTAGTTATAAACACAAGCATTTAAGATTTGAATAGATATTTATTTGACACAACCCCGATAGCACTGATCGTTGGATAAACGTTGTTAAAACGTTATAATTACAACGCTAACAACGTTGTAGATCTGAGTTGTAGCAACGTTGTTGCCACGTTGTAACAACGTTGCCCCTGTCCGCGGTGAAATTCTGTGGTACGGATGTTAGGTTGAAATGCAACGTTGTAAAAACGTTTTAAAAGCAACGGTTCCACTCTAACGTTTTTACGTTTTTCCAACGTCTACGTATTCCGTTAAGGAATTTCTAAAACCAGCAACGTTGAATTTCCAACGTTGAAACAACGATGTCAACACAACGGTTTTTTTACCACGTCTTAACAACGATTTTACAACGTT
>JAPYYV010022741.1:0-17958 GCA_030522625.1 Copidosoma aretas
GACCTCGTGCAATTAAACGGTCCCGTGGCCGTGGAAATTTCGCGTCCGCCCACTCGTCGCGTAAGCCGATCGTGTGTACGCGCTCACGTTGCGAGCGGGCGGATAAACAACTGTGTGTGCATAATATTGTGTAAACGAAGCGGGGCGCTTGGGCGATCACTGCCCGGAATTTGTGGGAAAAAAGTTGGGGGTGATTCTGAAAAATTGGATTGTTTATTTTACGCCGTTGATTGTTTTTTTCTTCGTAATGCTTACGCGTGGCGAGATGATAGGTTTACTGTTCAGTTGAAGGAATAAGGGTACGTGATTAGTAAGACCCCTGCTTTCGTACATCACGTGTACAAGTATTAGGAATAATGTTGCTGTGTCCTCTTATTCATTCATAAATTCGTATCTTTGTGCATGTTTTTTTTTTTAATATCGACCTTTCTGTCATAATTTTACTTTGGGAGTTCATCATCTACAAAACTAGCTAGTAGAAACAGTCGAGTGAGGTAAGACTAGCCAAGAACATTATAGTAATCTGACCTGATTTCTATTGAAGTCCTATGATTTTCAGTCCGCGAATACTCAATAAATAATTAAACAACAAATTTTTAATGATATAATTTTAGTCACCAAATGTTATGTTGTTTTGAACAATTAAGTGGCCTGGTAACTTCCGCTTTCACCAATCATGCGTACACGATGAAAAATTCTTTTCTACATCATAGTTCATTAATAAAAGTCAATCTCAATGATTTTATCGAGTTTCTTTCATTTTCAACTTTTTAGTTTTTATATTTAAATTCCATTATTTTCAGTTCACAAGTATACTCAATGAAAAACCAAGCGAGTAAAATATTTGAGCATTGCCATTTACAATAAACATTTACGTCGGAAAGAAATATTTCAAGCAGATTTAGAAGCATAAGTTAGAAACTCACAGCATGATTCCACCCAACCAACCACCAACGGACAAAAAATCAAGTTGAATAGTATGAGCATGTACAAAAAGTCCAATAAAATCTTCACCCATTTTCTAGAACACGTCAAACATAACGCGCTTCACTCGACACTCCAATACCAAGTACATATATTGCCGAGTCATTTCATCAGCCTCTCTTTGACCACTCGGGCATTATTTTGCAAACAGTTCATACACACCGACCATCAGCGCGCCAACATCGATCCGCACCACTCGCGAATGCCGCAAAAACCACCGACTCGATCCATCGATCGCCCCGAACGCAATTAGATCCCTCTGTTACACCCTTTCGGCCATCCACCTCGTTGCCCACAAAACAGTGTAAACCGGCAACAGTCGCGAGTGGATACAGCCACCGGAACCGCGACGATGCGACGATTCCGAAACAATCAACTCGTGCGCGGCAGCAACAACAACAACAACATCGTCGTCACGCGAAGAGGGTGGCTCGCGCGCGCGCGCGTATAGTATCATACGCAATTATACGGAGCGCGCGGCTGAGAATTGGTAAATCATGGCTGATGCTATCCATATGCATACGGCTCGAGCCGAGATGCTCCGGCGTACGGGTGCGCGGGCGGGGGCCGGGAATTTGTGGTCGGGCGTACGTGCGCGTATAATCATGTGTACCGGGGGGAGCTGTTGAAATAGCTGAGTCGGAGGAATACGTATAGCTTGCGGGAGTTTTAGCGGATATCTTTTTAGTTTTCACGGAGAAGAACCCGCATTATGTTCGCCGACGGAAAACATGCTAGCTTGATTTCTTCTGACGAAGAATAATTTTAATTGTTCGTTTCCGAGTGGTAACACGGTATTGTTCAAGAAAGTGCTCCTGTGTAACTTTTTTTCGAAAATTGCAAATTCGTTCATACTCTTTTATTCAACTCGTTCTGACTGCAATCGTGTCGGTGGTACAGGAAAGATATAACATTGGGATCAATTTTTAACCTTCTTATAGTTCAAGTAGAAAAATTTTTCTCCTACAAAAATTCTTATCATAAATGACAGCGAAATACTATAATTTTTCTGCCATCGATGGTTCGTCTTACCTTGCTCGACAGTTTCTACTTCCTTTTGCAGACGGCAATATCTTCAAAGTTAATGTTGTATCACAACCAAGAAATATAAAATGAAAAAATTGTAAAGAAATTTACAAAGATACGCTTTAATCAATAAACTAAAAAATATAAAATCGTATTATTGTTTTTCGCGTGGTCGATGAAAGTGAAAGTCATGAAGCGCCAACATTGTTATAAGTAACTGAATAGTTTGGCTACGGTTACGTTTATTAATAACTCGAAAAATACAAAATTCTTTCTTATTTTTTAGTTCCAAATTAAAAGCGTTGCATGATTTTTTTTATCATAGAAATAGTCTTGCACAATTTGTTTAGAAAATCGAGTTCGTTCGAAATAGTACATGTTTTTCGACGGACACCTTAGAAGAGCGTATGTGTGTCAGAGTACAAAAAAGTATGTTCTTCTTCTCGACATGTTGCGGTATTAGGCGATGAAAATCTATCAGCTCGTCGATAATGAGAATAATGAAGAATCCATCTGACGGACAAACAACCGGAAACGCCGAAATTCCAGCGCCCATTCAATCAGCGCTACCATCGCTCGCGCGCGAAATACGTTTTCATTGTATCACATCGCGAATACTCCCCTCCCCCCATCCCCCTGTACGTGCTATTGCGTCGAAAGTCGTGCGATATTATGCATGGAATGGCGGAAAATGCGAACGTTTAATCGACGCAAATTCTCCGCGCACACACGCGCACACTCAACCGTGAATGGAGCGCTCGAAAACGCGATTTTCCAAGTGCGGGGGGGAGGGGGCGGGGCTCTCGCGGCCGCTGGAATAATTTATGGGACTGCAGCCTGATGCCGCGCCGGTCCGCGGCTGAATCACTGTTCCGCCGGCGCGAGCCGTTGGTTACTTACTCCGGGGATTCCCAGGAAGATTGAATGAAATTTTCAGCCGGCCGCTTTGCGCGGACCGCGAGATGGAAATCGAGCAAGTTTTTCTTTTCGATTATTGTTTTGCGGGGTTTTATTTGTTTTTTGTTCTCGTTGAGGAATGGAGCGGATGTTTCATGCGTAATGAGGGAGATTGCGAGCTCGTTGGTTTGTTGGAGGGGGCTTTTGAAACCCAATGGAGTAGATGAAAGGATGGCAAACTCTGATTGTATTTTTTAGTGGATTAGTCACTGGTTTTGAAATGTAAAAATGGAGTAACTTGTGTTTAACGACACGAGTGCAGAGAGCAGCGAGCGTCTTTGAGTCGAGGCATACAAATTTGTTTTGGTCATCAAGGAACATTGATTAATACAGAGATCTTTTTCAATGGTATTACATTAATTCTCATTGGAGGACTTCTGTCGCGGCAGCGGAAGAGTGCACGCGTACGAGAGAGCAGAGGCATGAGGTATACGTAATTCAAGCAAGAGCAAGAAAGGTAAAAGTGGACTAGAGGAGAATCGATAGTGAAGAAGACACGGTCGAATTACGTGAAAAGTGTATAGTAATAGGAAGATAAACAAGGTAAAGTTGACTTTTGAGGTTAAGAGTGAAAAGCCCACACGTGGTCATGAACACGAGGGGCGGAGGAAAAATACTTGAAAATTACGGATTCGAGGCGGTAACAGTAAGACCAGCTTGGAACATCAGGTCGCACAGCTGAAAGATGAAATAAAAAAAAGAGATAAAAAAAATAGAGGCAGAAACTAAAAGATAAATAGACGGGCTTCAAAAGGCGTGGAAGAGAGAGAGAGAGCAAGAAAAAGTGAAGGAAGACAAGACGAACAAAGAAAAAACACGGATGGAAGATAAAGCCTGGTTAACTGAGAGGGTAGAAAAACTCGAAAACGAAGCCAAGAGGAAAGAGAGAGAGAGAGAAAGAGGGATCATTGGAGTCACAATACAGAGATCAAAGGCAAGAAGTTTCGTGAAACAGATCTGGTAAGTACAGTGCATCAGTTTGTAGAGTAAAGCCTAAAAGTGTCAGTGAAGGTTGAAAAAGCCTACGTGATCAAGAAAAAAGAAGACAAGGATGGCAGTGTAGTGGTGACGACGCTGCAAAATGGTGCTAAAAAGGAGGTCTTGAGAAAGAAAAACCTGCTACCAGACGGTGTTTTTATCGACAACAAAGAAAAGGAAGTACAGGCGGAGGCTGTAAGATTAGCAAAAGAGGCGAAAAACAAGGTCAGAGAAGTCGAAATTGGATGTAAAAAGTTACAGGTAGATGGTGAATGGTGGAAGTGAAACGAAAAAGTTAAGAGTTTTTTGTGGCAGGAACCGCGATAAAGGGCCGAAAGAGTAAACGTGGCAGAGGAGGAAGAGAATATCGGTGATGAAGCCTTGAATGCTACGTTACTATTACGCTATTTTTTGAGTCTCGTACCAAAATTCTGATTTGAGAATGTGCTCGAAAAATTTTTGGGGTTTACAAAAGTCATCTTTAAAGTACATTAAAAAAAGTCATGATTTTTTCCGGTGTCAAGTTCTATATTTTTTTTCGACGAATCAAATTATTAAAAAAGTTTAATGAAAATGACGTTCTTGAAAATCAAATCAAAACGATTTTTTTGCCTTCCAACCTCAAAATAGCACCTTCGCCGCTTGATTGTAGGTTCTCAGGCAAAAAAATAGTATACGTGACTCGTTCGAAAAGGCTTCTTTACGAACCTCGTAACGGCCCTCACCTTCGGCTCGTGCCGTAAACCTCTACTCATAAAAATCATGTAAAGTGATTATTGTTTAAATCTCGATGAAGATTCAAGTCAACCCACATCGAAACTAAAAAAAAAACCATTTATTTTTCAAATTTTTTCACAATATTCAATTGTTGAATACGATAATCAAAATACATAATTTTTCGTCGTCATGAAAATTATGAAAATAGTTAAACCTGTATTGAAGACACAACAAGTCTTTAAAAAGTCTTGTGCACCCCATAGTATTTTTGATCAAATAAATCAAAAATCACTCGAGCCAGAAAAGCTAATAAAATCCTACGTGAGAGATAACAAAAATAACACTCGTGCATGCATTGACTCTCGTCGTTCCAGTAGTCCGGATTCGATCGCAGGCTTCGTTGCCAGAGCGGGGCTATTGATCCACAGTTTTCGGCGTGGCTGGCATAACAATGAGGCCGGCTCTCTCGACCGCTCGTCCACTCCTATTCGCAGATTGCGACGTGTTCGTTCGGACCGGATGTGCATTATAGTACAATAAAATCCTTCCGGGCGAGTTCTTTTCTCCGACGTTTTT
The DNA here is from genome assembly GCA_030522625.1 of Copidosoma aretas. Taxonomy (NCBI): domain Eukaryota; kingdom Metazoa; phylum Arthropoda; class Insecta; order Hymenoptera; family Encyrtidae; genus Copidosoma; species Copidosoma aretas. The sequence continues at coordinate 5,239 of JAPYYV010022741.1, forward strand.
GATCGCTTGATGCTTCGCAGACTCTCTTGTCTTATCAACTTCCTCGACCACCAACCTCTGGGATTAATCTTTTGATCCAGCAATTCCCGGGATGAGTAACAGTAACTAGCTTCGTCTGATGGTTTCCTTTTTGATGTTATGCGGACTGAAGTGTTATTTTTGAGAAAAAAACTATTATAATACAAATAATGGAAACGTTTGGATAGCACATATTTTATAATGACTATTATTTTTAATCACTTCAATATTGTATGATGGAAAAGTGATAAAACGAGACACAACTCAGAACATATCAAAATCAGATCATATTTGTGAAGAGTTAAAATGAATCTCTTTGACAAAAACTTTTATAATGTCAATTGTCATATTTATAATTCATATATTTTGGAGTTTCATAATATTTACGTCGTGAATAAATCGATAAGTATAATGACAATGCAATAAAATCTGAAAGCATTGCATTAAATTTTATTAATGAGTATTTACAATTTAAAAATTCAAGAATTTGAGTACAGATCAGATTTGGTTACTTTAATAACTTCTTTGCCCTTTGATACATTGTCCTACCACACTCGTCTGTTTCTACTTAGATTTTCAAACAACTAACTCTTTTTGGTGAGAAGTCAAATGTACAAGCATAGACAAAAATATTTTATCCGATCACACGCATTTTACGCACAGTTAAAACTGAATATAATACACATGCTAATTTTTTTTAAATTATATAATAAATTTTTTTCTTATAGTTTGTATATGATAACACTGACAAAAAGTGTCCTATACTTCCAGTCAGGATGTGGAAATCAAATTTTATGAAAAAAAAAAAAATGAAAAATAAATAGATGGAAAATTAAAAAATGTAATAAATTATAAATATACGCTTTTATTAATCAACTGTAAAGTAAAAAATATTATTCTAGTGTACGCATGATTTATAAGAAATCAAACCATACAATTCGGTGTTTCTACGGAAAAATCTATTAAAACCGTTGGACATGTCATCAATAAATACTAGATACGTATTTGTTCTTTTTCTTTTCTGAACAAAACGGACAGATATAGAGCATGTCAAAGTTTTGGATTGTGAGGAGGGCAAATGACGTCAGAAAGGTTAGAAATTTGTCAATGATAGATCCGACGAACCAAACGGGACGAATAAAAATTTTTCGTGGAATGACCAAATTGTCTGTAACAACACACACCATTGGTGACCCCTGAATATTTATCAATCTTGCGTGGAAAAAACAATCAATTTATTTATCATAGAGCACATCTGTTCAGTTTCTTCATATTTTTTTTAATCGTGAAACGTGCATTGCACAATGATAAACGTTGGAACTCGATGCAAAAAGCAAAAGCTCACCGGTGCCTGTAAAGCAAAAAACTGCATCGCAACAAAGAAACAAAAACAAGGGCAGCGAAAATTCCCGCCACCATCTTCCCCCCTCTCCGAACAACAATCCCCAAGTTCCGCTCGGCTTCTCGCTTTCCTCAAAAAAAACCAACACACCTGTACCCGCTCACATTAGCAAGGCCGGAAACTCGACACCGCCAACTTCGCCCGCCCGGGATTTATCTGCCTCTGCGTGCCCTCTTAATCCGGCTCGCGCTGGACAACCCCGGCCGCCGCGAGTAAACTATTTACCGCCCCCAGCCGTCCGGCGAGCGGTGGCTTTTCGACTCAAATTGGCTTTGTGCAGGCGCGACTTTCGTTTACGCTGGAGAGAGAGAGAGAGAGGGGGGGGGGGGATATATCCGGCTCGCGCTTTCTCGGCGTTTTTAAACTTTGTAAAAAGAAAGCAGCCCTGCCGCGACGGTGTTTTTCTTTGTAAGAGGCGCGTGTGTGGGCGTGCGCGGTCCGGGATTCGATTGGATAACACCGGGACGGCGGGGAGAAATGTGCGGGTCGAGCGAAGATGACAGGAATTTTTTTCCAATACACTTCGGTTCGCGGGGAGGAATATTCAACCGCCGCGCTCGCGAGACAGTGTGTACTTTGTCGTTTCTTCGAGCGGGAAAATATCCCCGGGAGGAACTCGGTTCGTTTCGAGTCTGTTTGTCCGGAAAACTTGCGGCAGGGTTTTATTGAAGAAATTCGCGAATACAGCAAACACGTTTTTTTTCTTCAAATGATTCCTTTCTCCAGACATCACTGTCGGTTTCCAAAAGATACGTAACCTTCGAATAGAGTCGCAGACTTGGGCACGATTATTTCATGGATTATCAGATACTTTGAAATCAACCTTTTTCCCAGAAATATAATGCACTTTGGTACGTGATTGTAAACTTTTTTTAGCAAAAAATATTGCAATATATTTTCAGGGTACGAAATAAAAATGACAGTATTGAATAAATATTTGAATATGTTGTTCAAATTATTTTGACACTTGATCTTCTTAATTTTTTTTTTTCTCTTTTATAAATACAACACATTATTTTTACTGGAAACATTATTTTATAATGTACTGTACGTAATAACGAACAAAAAGTTTCTAGCATAAATGATGCATTACATATACCGAAAAAATAATATCGCAAAGCAGGGTTTTAAGTAATTATCTCAGGTAAATTAGAGTTCAATTGAGAATCACAATTAATTTTTCGATCCATTCGTGTTTCATTCAACGATTAAGTTTGATTGTTCATTAAATAAAAATGCAATGAAAAATTTAATTCGATTGTACATCGAAATGTGAATCCATCAAAAATAAAATATTAAATGATTCAAGAAAAACGATGAATACAACTTTCAATCAAGACTCAGATGTAGTTGGTTGTAAATGTTTGGTTTAAAAATAAAATATCTCAGAACCGCGAAGAAAATGTTCAAAGAAAAACGATAAATACGCCAAGAAAAATAGCATTCGTGTCGTATTTTACAAAACAATCACGTTTAATTGTCAATTCGAGCTACTTTGAACCAACGATTACAATTAATTGCGAATGTTTGATTGAGGGTATTCGAAAAAGTAACCATACCCCACAGCCTGAATTCATAAGCAACAACGCCGTACGTACACCTCGACTGATATATCGTTGCTTCAGCCGCAAGCTCGTCCCGTTCCACGGAGCATCGCCCCGGAGCTGGAGCAAAACGACCGGATCATCATCTTGAAACGCACGAGTTGCAATATGGCTCAGCTCGAGGGAGGTTTCGCGCGTGCTCTCGAGATCGCTCCCCGAACAGGCACGGCAGCGACCACAGCCATTTCCCGACTTGGCTCGCGGTGGAAATGCCGAGTCGCTCGTTCGACGATGTTCATAATCGACGCTTCGAATTGAGTTTCACGGGTCTCGGGGCCGCATGCGGTGACGGGGTTCGTCTTGTTAAGGGATTTGACGACGTTTGCTACGGGTTTTGGTTAGTCTTCTGCACAATGTATGTATTCAAATTAGAGCTTCATCACGAGATTACACGAGAACTCTCGATATTGTCTTGTCTTGGTTTTTGAGCCAATTGTTGGGACAAGGTACAATTCGAAATTTCACAACAACAACGAGATAAAGCACTCGCTAATATTGGTCTTGACAATATTATTGTGCACACTATGAGAAATGAGTGAATTCCATCGAAAACAAAAACAAGATAGACAAATGTTTTATTTAATTTACTTTGAGATTCAAGCATTTAACTTGACTGAAATTATAAACAGATTGTTCGTACTTATACATACTGAGAGCTCTGGGATCCCCAAACATCACGTGACCTTTTTGTTATGTATACATGGATAAATTTAAATAATATTGATAAACACCGCAGGTATGAAATTATAACGGAAATGATTGAATTTTCACGATTATTATTATTATTACTATTAAAGATACATTTTTTTATAGTTCTCCATGTATTACAAAGTGGTTATTTGTAAAATTTTATTAAAATTCATCTAAATGAAATTAATATTTTCTGAAATTTTGTTATGGCTATTTTTGTCATTAAGAGTTTAAGACAAGACCAATACAAGTTGCAGTTCGAAACAATTGAAAAAAGCATGAACTAAGAATAAAAATTTTGTGTTTAACCTCGAACAAGTATTATAGAAAATATTTCTAATTATAAAGTGTTAATCCTCATTAAATAAATATAAGATAAAACTAAAAAAAGGTGTCTCCAAACAGTTTAGTACTAAAACTAAAATCTATTTTGATTTTTTTAAATATTCCACTGTCTTGAGCGGTATCCTCTGAATTAATTAATTAATTTATTACGAGTCAAGTGAACACTTGGTATACAAAACGAATAAAAATAATGGTTTTTTTTGCATAAGATGATATTGAAATTTTACGACAAAGCGTTGAATATGAAAGTTATATTATTAAAAAGAAGCAATTTTTTTTATCGTGTACTTTTCCCTGTAATGCCGTCGTAACACTCAAATGACGACAATCATGTAAAACAGAAAAATTCTTTAACAGCAGCTAAATTTTTTATTTTACATTCATGGACGATACTGAAGTTGTAGTTCTAAGTCTATACATTTTTTATTTTATGTATTTTTCCTATACAAAATAATCGTAGCACTGTTAATGGCGAAAACCCTTAGGTATTCTTAAAAAAAATTGTTTTACTGTAGCAATAATTTTTTTTACTCGACAATTCAGGGCAAAGCCTACAACACGAAATACGTGTACATACTTTTAAAAATAAAAATTTTTACCACACAATTTTATGTATGCTGTAATAACTGTCGTAAGAAAAGATTGCAAGCAAAAAAGAGCTTTCATGGAATTATCTATGTCATACAACGACGCAACGATACGATTCCGGTCAAACAGCCAATAAGTATCGGAATTGCTCGTACTAAATTTACGTGCCCATTCAGGTAATGCTAATCCCGCCTGCGATTGAATAAATTTCCATATGGTCAATAATTCGTGATGCGTGAGAGAGCAACGATGTGCAATATCGATAACATATTCTAAAATTAGCATATTACACAGGTGAAAATATCCTTCAGTAGAACAAGCCCGTTGTGGTCGGCCACGCGCAACCTTACCAATCAATACGCTGCAAAGTTTCATCGACACTATACCAATTCAACATTTTTCAGAATTAGAATAGACATGTAAAAATATACAAAGTAACGATAAAATCACTCGGTACCAAGTTGCTAAAAGCCCACGCGTTTTGTACATACATCGAACCTTTTATTCCATTATTATAATGCACAAGGCGAGCCCGCATCGATTCCCGCCGCATTTTTGTCGCGTCACAAAGCCGCCCACGCCCGCCGACAGAGCACATGTACGGTCTCGTCGGGACGGGCGGATCAGTCAGATTCAATAATTTCACTTCTCAAAGTCACGTCGCGGCTCCATTGATCCCGCGCCACTGGCAATCGGATGAAAAGCGCTATCAGTCGGGCGCATCAGCGATCCGCGCCTGTACGTCGGCTTTCATCCGTGCGCTGCGCGTTTAGCTGCATTCAGTGCTGCGATATCTATCCGTGGGAGGGATAAATTTTGGAAATGATCGAACGGTTTGATAGAGATTTTTTTTTTTTTTTTTTTTTTTTTTTTGTTTTTTTTATTTTCTTTTTTTTTGCGCTATAATCCCTTTCCAACCTTCGATTTTGCTCAATGGCGCTCGGTCAGTCCTTGAAATTTTCGTCTTTTAGGGGGTTTAACAAATTATTCTTGAATTTTATGTATAACTGAATCATCATCAACGACAGTTTGCTAGTGACTGTCATAGTTTGAGATTATTTTTGACTGAATTCATTTGAAAAACATATCTATTTTACTTGATTGATGTTAAGTAATGCTGTATTTGAGACACTACATAGGTACATTTTGTGCGTGATTGCATGACGATCTATATTAGTCAAATTATATACATTCATGGAAAAGGTAAATATATGGTCCATTATGTACTTGACCATCGGTAGCTTCAAAGACTTTCTATCGAGAATGAATCATACATTGAAAATTTGATGAAAATTGAATGGTACCTTGACAAAGCTACAATTACATTTTGATGACACAACATTACTTTGGAAAGAGAAAGTAATACCTATACTTTGGTAAGATCCTGTAAATCTAACATGCCACCATATGGGAGATTGTATGATTGCCTATTACTATTTCATATATTTAACTTGCAATGAAAATGTGCAGTGATAAATTATTTATTATCTTGTAAGCAGTAGCTAAACCGCTTGTAAAATAAGAAATACATTATTAATCAGAACCTGCAAATGCCGGAATGTCATGTACACGCACATACACGTTATCAATATCATTCTAGTTCAACATGACGATTTATAGTGAGCGGCCATGACTCCAGCTATACAGTTGTGGTGCGTCCTTAGTATCGAAATAAAAAGGAGAAAAATACCAAATAGGCGACATCGAAATCATTAGATACCACAGACTCCCCGAAGTTGAGTTCGCATCAATAGTCGGGCTAAGATGTTTTTCCGATGCGATGGTAAAGATTTCATGGAAAGCTACACGGTAAGAACAAGAATTAATCACTCGTGCTGAAGAAAAAAAAAATCATCGGAACAAGACTTAGCTCCAGGTAGTACGCGTGTGAAAAGACGTGGGCCGCGGGATCGTCGGACCGAGTCATCTGAATTACGAATGGCCCGAAACGAGGGTGATGATAATGGGAATTATAGGAGGCGGCTGCGCCTCGGCCCAATTGCACACGCCGGCGTCCTCCTACTCCCGGCGGCGTGTCCTCGTTAATTCATTCGGCGTGCTGATAATGGAAACGCCGACCCTGCGCCATTGTTTATTCATCGCGATGGGCAGGGCGGCTGTTGTGTACGATTTTGCACGCGTAGGCCTGCCGGGGGTTCGCGCACGACCGACTGATCGCGGTGCGAGGGAAGTGTGCGCGTGGTAGCACGGCAAATTAGTCGTCGTGTGGTCTTGGGAACGAAATTTTTTTTATCCAATGAACAATGCATAGGTCATGCCTAATATTTCAATCTTTTCATGAGAAAAATTTCGAGATCCATTCATAATTATCAAGTGCAACACGAATTATTACACGATTTACGGTACACGTTATGTCAATTAAAAAATAACTTCATGTGTGCAGCATCTTTTATTGTGTCCATAAAAAGTTATATTAATGTTGTGCTATACATTTTTTTTGCTCCCTCATTTTAAGGAGCGTATAATTTTCATTAATTTTTTTTCACAGAAGTCTAAAGAAAAATTGTAAAAATCACATTACTAACAAATATATATCTTCACGTCCCTTCTGTTGAAGAAAAAAAAGTAAAATGCCGTTCCCTATGCATACTCGACGTGTACCATAAAGGGAAAACCCTCCGAGACGTTGTCCAGCTACTTTACTACAAGCGCTGCCGTGACGCGCGATAGCGGACAAAAACCGGGACAACACATCCTCCCCTCGGTATACGCGATGCAGCCGTCAAAAACAAGAATACAAAGCCGAACAAACAAACAAACGGCGCTAAAGCGGCGAATCAACTGTCACAAGCGGATCCGTCGATTCCCCTTGATGTCCCGTTCGGATGACACGAAAAGGCGGGAAAGGGAGAATAATCGGCTTGCGCCCCTGCACCGCGGAGCGTCAGATCGCGCGCGGCGAATTGTTCTGTATCGGAAACTTCTCCCGCGAGATCATCGTCTCTCTCTCTTTTTATTTTTCTCTTTTTGTGCCTTTTTTTTTTTTTACAGTAATATTTCACCGGCCGCTCTGCGGAACTTTTCTTTGTTCCTCTCGCGTATCTGCATCCGCATTAGCGCCGTAAGCTATATCTCTCTAATTTTCTCTCCAACTTGTTTTTGCTCTACGGATTTTGTTTGAAAAACACGAACAGAAGCTGTCGATTTGTTTTTTGAAAAATAATGATGTTAAATTTTGGTTTGAAAAACCTTTTGGAAACTTGACCCTTTCAAAAAAGCACTGCACCCGTTTTTTTTCACGCACAAAACACGAAAGCTGCGCCCGGTTCAATCTTTTCACTCGCAGAATCACGTTCTCCGTTGAAATCCCCCCCCACACCGCTCGGTTTATATTTTTCTGTATACCCCCAATTTATTTTTCATCGAAAAAGCTCCCTCCCCTCCTCGAAAATTCTCGATTTACAACTCTATTTAACCACGGTCGCCCTATCCTTTGTGCCAACCCTTTCGGATCGCTGGTCACGTTTCGCCTTGTTGGCTTCGAAAGTCATTCGCGTTTTTTTCCAACAAAAAGGAATGTTTACATCTCTCTCCTAAACGTGAAAAATACAAAAGGGCCTACATATGTTCTCTCGTCCTTTAATCATCGAACTGGCCATGAAGAGCGAAACAAAAAAAAACTTTTTCCGACCGAAATCGCATCCGCGCAGCGTACTTCTTCTTCGTTTGACCAGTCGCCTTTCGACTCCCAATTAATCGACTAACTTTCGCTGTACTTTTGTATCGATTTCAAATCCATACTTCGCGAAACTTTTTACTTTAATTTTTGCAACACGAAATTCTCATCAACAACATATTTTACTCGTGTTTTTCATATTTCACGCGTTACATAATCAATTATATCCTCCTACTGGAACTCCTGATCTCGCTTTAAAAAATTCATATTGGTTTTAAGGTGATTAAACAAATTTTTACACGACCAAGATAAAAAACATTCTGTTGATCCTTGGTGATTGATCATGATTTTGCTTCCTCATTGTCGTCTTATTTTTCTTTGTCATAATATACACCCACGGTACGTACTTCATTTTCTGAAAGACGAGATAATCCCGGAAGAATGTAAATCCATTTATCACCCGACGCCATGTACCTTACTTTATTAAGCAAGTTATTTACAAATGGAAAACGAGCTCATGAATTTCGCAAATTAGATGGCTCCTTTAAATTAGTTTAATTACTGGGACAATGAAAAAAAAAAATATGATTTCCAACTTTCATGAATAAAATTGTCTGAATAAATTCAAATCAATGCTTGGAAGTGGCAACTAAGTTAACCGACTATAGAATTTTCACCGGCCCTCATGTTTGCTCTTTCAACGGGTCAAGCTAATAAGCCATAATATTTAGTTTCCAGTAGTGTCATTGATCTCAAATCAAGGAAAGAAAACATACTAGGCAATTAACAACTTTATTACAAACTTTCAATCTATCTTTCGGCATGAACCTCACTGTTTAATTGCTCAAAAGGAAATGTCAAAAAGTTCGAAATAAATTTTAAGAAACTCTGAAACAATAAACAAACGAACAAGGGAAACTCGGATATTAAACTAGCACTGTGTACCTGTGATTGTAAGAGCTTCGCATCTGGCAATCAAGAAAAGTTTTTCTGATAAAAAAAAATAATTCAGAAATAACTAGAGCAACTAAAAATTACACAGACAAAATTACAAGATTTCGAACAGCAACAAGCAGCTTCAAGTAAGGTTAATTTTTTCATACTAAACTATACGTTGGTACAGGAATAGCCATTTCAGGATGAAAAATATGGAATTTTCGACATCTACCCTTAGCATTCTATACACCTGCCTTTTCTTCGCTAATTTATTAAATGCAATAACTGTAACCATTTTTTTTTTATACGAATTTTGTACACTCACAGCCATGGTAACGCGTATAATATTGACGCGTTGGTACTTTTTTCAAATATATTCAACGAAATCTCATAGATTTCGAATGAGAAGTTCATAAAGCTCGACCGAATACGTATTTTAAAAAGCCCTCACTTCAAAACTGCGAATTTGTTTTTCGACAAACATTGACTTTGATCAAAAATGTTTCACAACGTTTTCTCCTTTTTTGGTCCAAAGAACAGAAAATTAAAAAACATTTTTAGAAAAACAGTTCAGCTTAAACCAACCGTTTTCTCGTAAAACTGTTGCACATCCAGCTATAACTTTTCGGTACAAAACGTCGTATTTTTCCCCTGAAAAAAAAAAATACGGCAACATTAAAACCAAGAGCTTCGTACCACCCCTGCCAGCATTATTCGTTCGCGAGTGCAAGCCTCATCTCTGTGATTACCCCTGCATATAAATGCCGTCATAGCGCCATTCGCGCGATCATTCGATCCACTTAAAACTTCGCCGCTGGGCGTGCACTCGGCACTCCTCGACCGCAACGCTTCCACGAGTCTACGATTCGCCCAGATCTTCGCGACGATCGTCTTTGACCGACTAGTTCGCGAAATCTTACGGAAGCACCGAAAAGCATTTCTACAATCTTCCAGACCCACCGCCCGCTTTCCGAACTCTCGCTCTCCGCCCGAGCTTCCGCCGTCCAGTTTCCAAAACTCCCGCGAACTGCAGTTACCCAGCTACCCACGTGCATGCAGAGCGGCTCGAGGCATTCGCGCTCGCCAAACCACTCGGGGCGAAACGGAATCACCGCGGGCGAGTTTCCCGCGCGAACGCGCCTGCAAAACAGCTTCGGGCCACGGGCGTCCGCTGGTTTTATTCGCTCGCCCCGACCGTTTTTTTTTTTTTTTTTTTTTTTTTTCCTGCTTTTTTTTTCCCTTGCTCGTTTTCTTTCTGCCGTTGCGCGGGGCGTTTATCGCGTCGTGGGGTTGTCGTTATTGTCGGATCGATGGAGCGCTTTTTCGTCTGACCCTCGGTAAAATTGCATCGCCGACGACCGGCTGGAGTCTCGAATGCTGCCGTTGATGGGGCGCGGCTTGTTTCGATGATTCTCGACGAGTCGATCTCCACCGATCGAGTACAAATATATATATTCAAACTCTTTTCACCCGAGCGGTCGATCGCGACGACTCGGCAGTTGAGAGGGCTCTCGAAACCCGCATTCAATTTAACGTTCCTTGGATACAATACACGCGCGAATTTCCAAGTTGCAAAAACCACTCGAAACATTTTTCGAAACCATCGATAGAATCCAGCAACTTTGAAACAACTTGATCGCTTTATCGGTGCACGCGTGGGAAAATCGTATTCGTGAAAATAAGGACACTTGGGACCCATCGGAAATAGCGCGTTAGTTGAATTTCCATGAATCTCCGATTTTTAGAATTTCCAACGCCTGTACCTCAAAAACTACCCACCACTGGCCATCGCTCGGAAACTTCAACAGATCGCGCGCGACCATCGCGTCGACCCAGAATCGACCGTCCCCGTCGCTCCTCGAACCCCCCGAAATCCCCGATTCGATTCCCCAGCGCCAATCGCAGACAGCGCACCCAGGAGACGAGAGCGAGCGCATTGCAACCGCACAGGGGGGCGAAGATTACCTATTGTGTAGGTGGCTCCGTCCAGGCGGAAAGTCGCGCTCTTGCACTTCTTGAAGAGCTTCTGGTGCGGGTGGGCGCGCCGGGAGGCTCTCGTCGGCGGGCCCGGCTCGGGCGGCGCTCCGCTCCTCTTGCCGCTGGCGTCCTGCATTTTCGCGCGCCGCCGCGGGCCGGTGCGTGCGAAGTTACGCTGCTCGCGACTTTTTTTTTTTCTGTTATCACGACGACGACGGCGGCGCTGATGAGTCGGATCGCTGGTGAGCAGTTTTTCTTTTTTTTTCACGCGCACGAGGGCTTTTCGGTCGAGTTTTTGTGAGCGCACAGTGGAGATGGATGGGTAGATTTTTTTTTTAAAACATAACACCGATCAAGATAGAGGGCACGTAAAAGTTCGGGAAGTGGGGGGTGGGTTATGGCGTCACGCGAAACTTGGGACAGGCTCGTCCGTATCTTGGTCGGTTTTGATTTTTGTGCAAATAGAAAAAAAAAAAAAAAACCACACGTCAAATATGTTTTTATATTTCACCCGACGGACGGATCGAGCAGAACGGATGGCGTGTGTTTTGCAAACACCCCATGGCGCGAGTGAGGTGGACGGATCGAACAGAACGAATCGCGTGTGTTTTGCAAACACCCAATGGCGCGATCGAGATGTCGGTATGACTCCGAAATTCAGTGCGAGCGGTGCGGAGTGTGTACGCGGAAACAAAAAAAAAAAACTGTATTTCCCGGATTCTATTTTTCATCGCTGATCCTCTTCTGAATTTCTCTTTGTTTGTTTTTTCATTGCTCGCGCGCAATTATACAAGTACGCATGCGAGGAACTAACAACGCATTTGTGTCGAGAAACTTTGATCCTGAAAGATTCTCACAATCGTGAATTTGTATTTTTTACGGATCAATCGAATAACATGTATTTTCGTATGAAATCATCAGTGTTGGTGTTTTTAACTTGTATACGTACAGTGTGAACAGGCGATAAGTGTTCGGATGGAAATGACAAGTATGTTGTCATCGTGTAACGAATGCTGTTAAGTTTGTTCACTCAAGAAGGCAGATTGAAAAAAACTGGTGACGAATGCCCGAGTTCTGCTTCTTTAATTTTTCAAGTCATTCGATCCTTCATTTCTCAGCTGATCATTCAGATACTTCATCTGTACGGACGAATCGATCGAAACAGGACAATTTTCGAACGACGACAAACTCCGATCGCACACTGTAGGTTAGAGTTCGGCGAATCGCAGCTCGACGGTTTTTCATTGTGCTTACTCTCGTAATTGAAAGGAAAGGTATCGCGCGCGCTCGCGCTGAAAGGGCTGATCCGTCATTACGGGGTCACGTGTACGCGGGGAGGGGTATTATTACAATTTCCACTGGCGTTCCCTTTGAGCCGCTGGGCAGTTCTCTCGGATTCTCCTTTGAGGTTCCCGTCCGGGCCGAGATCCGATAATTGCACGGCGCGGCTGGCCTGTACGACTTGTTGTTTTTTTTTTTTTTTTTTTTTTTTTTTTTTTTTTTTTCTTTTTGTTTGTTTTGTT
>JAPYYV010022747.1:0-10088 GCA_030522625.1 Copidosoma aretas
TTTTTTACGTGAAATCACGGAGAAAACGATCGAATTTTTGAGGGGGGGCAGAGGGGGGGGGGTGAGGGGGGCTGAGGGGGGACGAGGGGGGGCTACAAACAAATGACGATCATTCAAATCACGTAAAAATATAAGGAATTCACCCGTGAATTGAGGGGGGGCTGAGGGGGGCGAGGGGGGGGGGTGAGGGGGGACCGAAATAATTTTGTCCTTATTACTATATATATATATAGTAAGATATATATATATATTTGGGAATACTGCGTAAGCTGTCCCGAGCTTAGGATTCCGGAAGTAAAGGTCAGGTCAAGAAATGAAGACTCGACAAGTACTAGAGACAAGGGCGTCTTTATTGTGTGCTTATGTGTACAAGCATCGGTGGCTGCTGACCATGCGCGTAAGCGCGTGACTTAAGCGATAAGCCTGGAATGATGAGGCGGGCCAGACGGCTAGTACGCCACACTTAGGTGGCCGAACGGATAATGACCGCGTTGGCCGGCGGTAGCACTGCACGGTGCTTCTGCTGTTGCGAAAACTTGGCACGGCATAAGAAGCCGCTTGCACGGTTTTCGTTTGTAACCCGTGTCTTGGGCCGGAGGGGCTGCATCTAATCCCAAGCTTCTTAACATATTAACTCGGGGGACAGCAAGTTAATAATAGATAAACCGATAAATTATCATGAAAATAACAATATGAAGCAGATCTTAAGCTTTTTAATTTAGTAATATGTGGGACACTGAGTAAATATTTTATTTTAATCCGAAAGGCAGCAAGTTACTGTTAATAAACTATGGAAATATTCTAAAAATTACAAAATAACCTAAATTCTGAGCTTTTTAACCCAGTACTCCGGGAGGAAGCAAGTAAGTATTTCAATTAAATTAATTTTAAACATAGCAACAAAGCCTAAATCCTAAGCTTTTCAGCCTGGTAATCCAGGAGACAGCAAGTTAATGTTTTATTAAATTAGTTGTTTTAAAAATATCAACATAACTTCAATCAAAACTTTTTTGACCGAGTGATCCGATAGATAGAGAGTTAATAATAAGTTAACTAAAAAAAGAATTATAAAATAACAATAAATCACAAATCCCAAGCTCGTAAATACAGTAACCCGGAGGATAGTAAGTTAATAAAAGACAACCTACTTAATTAGCTTAAATATAATAACATAAGGAAATCTGAACCTTTCTCATTCCGTAAACCACGGGATGGAGAATAAATATTTTAATTCTGTCCATTATAAATATAAAAGCATACGGTTAATTCTAAGCTTTTTAACGCAGTTACTTGGGGTACAATAGTTAGTAAAAGATAAACCAGTAAATTATTATTAAAACTATAACATAACGCAAATTTCAAGCTCTTTAACACAGTTACTCGGAGGACCGTGAGGTACTAATGGATGAACTAATTATTTAATATAATAACCACTCTATATCCTTACTTCTAAGCTTTTGAACCTACCCTATGAGCATCATCTACGCAAGTTTTTCGCACTTCTTGCGCAAAGTTTCTATCGTCTATAATCTTCCGTAAGACTTACGTATTGTCTGCTTCTGCACATTTGCGTCAGACTGACGGTAGACGAGTGCGTTATCTTCCTGCGTTAGAATTTTGCAAGTCTTGCGTGTAGTAAAGTGCGGATGCCAAAAACCATTTTACATTACAGTATCTAACAGCAGATTCGCGTCAGACTTACGGCAGACGAGTGTGTTAGCTTCTTGCATTAGACTTACGCAAGTCTTGCTTTCAGTAGAGTGTGAATGCCAAGTTATTAGGTTTTGTTGCTTGGGATGTAGTTACTTTATTTATTAAATACCCATTTGGATGGTTCCGACATTACATGATAAAATCTCATAATAACTTCTTCTAGCATACCGGTCGATTAATTTTGTAATATATTTTATCAGAAAAACTTTATATATTTTCTTTGTATCGATGTACATAATGCAAAAATGTTTGTTGTAAAACTAAAAGAAATCTACAAAATGATAATTTTTAACAAAATTATGTATATCATTATATGTAAGTATGTTTCGGTCTATTGTGTATTGTATATCAACATATTTATTTGAAATCTTTACATTAGTTTGTATTATAAGATTATTTTAAGTGCATACATTATTAAATAAGTTTTTCTTTACAATTAAAGTTATATAAATTTCAGCAAGAAAATGTTTGATACAAACTATAAAATTATATAGAATTCCAAACATATACATTATTTATTCGTTGTACTTTTTCTTATTTGCAGCTTATAAAGTCTTATAAAATATGTCAGGTGCAAATACACGCATACATCTTTATATTTTTAGTCTNNNTGCAGCTTATAAAGTCTTATAAAATATGTCAGGTGCAAATACACGCATACATCTTTATATTTTTAGTCTTTGTATCATGTTATATGATCGTCATGTTGGTAATCCTTCTCATACGATTGATATCAGTTTTTTTTCATTCTGAACCAAATCTTCTCATAGCTCAGCGGTAGGACGTCGGACTTACATACCCGTGGACCGCGGTTCGATTCCAAGTCTCGGAAAAGTTTTTTCGTAATTAATTTTCTTTGTGTTAATTATTATAAAATTATATAAGTACATGATAAATTATTATGATAATCAGACTAAAATTTATTAATCAATGAATTTAATAATCAATCAATAGTAAGATTTTACCTACATAAAAGCACATAAGACCCATGCGAAGATAGTAAAGTATAGTCAAAGGCGAACCGCAAAAAGGGACATGAACAATGAACTTTTTATGCTTACATAAGATTATGTTGAAATTCACTAAAATGTTTTCATTTGCCAAAAAATCAATTAGAATTTAGAAAAAACTGTATACATGTGTGTTGACTATTATTATTTTCCAGAGGCCGGATAACATTGGTCCATAAATTTAATCTGATTCTTACCAGAGATAATAAGTACTTGATTTGATTAAGGATAATTAGAGACCGTAGGGGATAGAATTTTGCATTCGCACTCAATTGAACGCAAGACCTGCGTAATTCTTACGCAAAAAGCAAGCGCACTCGTCTACCGTAAGTCTGATGTAAATCTGCTGCAAGAGACTGTGAGGTAATGGCATTCTGCATCTGCACTGTACTAGACGAAAAACTTGCCTAATTCTAACGCAAGAAGCGAACGCACTCGTCTGCCGTAAGTCTGGCGCAAATCTGCAGAAGCAGACAGTACGTAAGTCTTGCGTACTGCTCGTGCGCAACCAGGGTAGTTACCCAAGAAGCAGCAAGTTAATGTTTATAAGCTAATAAATTATTACAAAAATGACGAAATAACCTAAATCCAAAGCTTTGTATCGCAGTAGCCCGGGGGACAGCAAGTCAATATTTTGATTTAATCGAATAAATGTAACACAATCTTGATCCTCAGCTTTTTTACCCAGTAGCCCGGGAGATAGCGAGTTAATATTATGATGATGAGATCAATTGTTATAAAAATAATAACATGTCCCTTACTTTATGCTTTTTAACCTAGTAACTTTGTAAACAGCAAATGAATATCTAAATTAAAGAAATTTATATGAAAACGTTAACATAACATAAATTAAAGGCTTCTTAACCCAGTAATCTAGGGAGCAGCGAGTTAATATTTTGATCAAATATCAAATAAATAATTATACCAAAACTAAAATACCCGAAATCTTAAGCTCTTTAACCCAGTAACTCGGAGGATCAGCGAGAGAATATTTTAATGAAATTATTTTTGAACATAATAACATAACCTGAATCCTGAGCTTTTTAACCCAGTAACTCGAAATTCCGCGAGTTAATATTAGATAAAGTTATAAATTATTGTAAAAATAACAACAAAACGTAAGTAACAAGCTTTTAAACCTTGTTACCCAGAAAACAGCGGGTAAATATTATACTGTTCCAGAATAATTCTATTTCAAACGTTATAATCACTCCGAGGTAAAAATGCTCAATAAAAAAATTTAATTTTTGGATGAAATCCCTTTATCAAAATATATACCGAAAATTTTTTCTGCTATGAACGGCCTCTCCAAATAGACAGCGAGTTACAATTATGATAATAAGATAACTTATTATGAAAATAAAAGGACAACTTTCGTCTTAAGCTTTTCAACCCAGAACTTTATTAAACAGAAGTTTATATCAAAATAAATAAATTGTTAGAAAAATGGCAACATAACCTAGATTCGAGGCTAGTTACACAAGTACCCTGGAGAACAGCGAGTCAATACTTTAATCAGATTAATTATAAAAATAGCAACGTAACCGTAAACTAACGCCTCTCACCCCTGTTACCCAAGGGACAGTGAGGTAATACTAAATAAACAAATTAATTATTATAAAAATAGGTACATAAATTAAATATAATGCTTTTTAACAAAATAAACCGAGCGGCAGCATAATATAGTTAATTATCTAATATATTATTATAAAAATAACAAATAACCTAAATCCTAAGCATTTTATCCCAGTTATTTGGGGGACAGCAACTTCATATTGCAATCAATTCAAATATAAATGTAACAACGTAACCTGAATCCTCAGTTTTCTCACCTAGTAACCTGGGAGATAGCGAGTAATTGTTATGATAATGAGATGATTTATTATAAAAATAAGAATATAACCGTGATTCCAAGTTTTTTCACCCAGTAATTTGGTAAACAGCAAATTGATATCTAAATAAAATGAATCGTTACAAAAATGACATCATTACCTGAATTCAAAGCTTCTCAACCCAGTAACCTGGGAAATAGCGAGTAAATATTTCAAATAAATCAAGTAATAAAAAGTATTAACATGATCTTAATCTCAAGCGTTTTCATTTGGTAACGCAGGGGTAGCAAGCCTATAATAGATAAACTTATGAATTAATATAAAATAACAAGATAACCTAAATAACAAGCTTCTTCACCCGATTCCCGGGGGGAGAGTTAGTTATTATTAAATAAGTTAATTAAAAAAAAATACACAACCTAAATATCAATCCTTTTAAGCCAATAATCCGAGGTATATTAGGTTAATGTTTTGGTTAAATAAATTGTAAAATTATTAGTAACTAAATTCCAAGTCTTGTAACCAAGGAACCTGGAAACAGTGATTTATTATTATAATAATGAGATAAATTATTATATTAATAAGTACATAACTTTCATTTCAAGCCATTTAACCCAGGACCTTAGTAAACAGCAAGTTTATATTAATATTCATAAATTGTTATAGAAATGACAACATTAACTTTATTTAAGGCTTTTTAACCCAGTCTCCCAAAAAACAGCAAGTTTATATTTTATTGTAATTAACTTATGTAAAAATAATAATTTAACCTAAATCTAAAGCTTATAAACTCGGTAACCCAGGGGTAGCGAGTTTATGATAGACAAACTTATAAAATGAGATAAAATAAACAACATAACCTTAATAACAAGCTTTTTCACTCTGTAACCCGAGGGACAGCGAGTTATTATTGATTTTATCAATCATAAAATAAACACACAACTAAAATTCTAATCTTTTTATGCAAGTAATCTGAGGCACAGCAAGCTGATACATAACTAAATCAATTATAAAATAACATGACCTAGATCCCAAGCATTTCAATCCAGAAACCCGGGGAGGAGCGAATTATTATTTAAATTAATGTAATTATAAAAATATCAACATAACCTTATTCTCAAGCTTTAAAATAAGTAGCCCAGGGATAGCGAGTAAGTAATGAATAAACTAATGATCTATTTTAAAAATAAAAACGCAACCTAAATCCTAAGCTTTTTAAGTTAGTAACCTGGGAAACAGAGAGTTAAAATTTTAACTTAATCAACTATTATGAGAATGTCAACATAACGTAAATTCAAAGCTTTGTAACTTTGTTACTTGGGGAAAAGATATTTAATATCATAATATTTGAAGAAATTATTACATAATTAACAACACAACTACATCACAAGCATTTTAACCTAGTGACTCGTGGGACAGCAAATATATAGTTTAATTTAATGACTCATTATACAGATAACAACATAACCTGAATCCCAGGCTTTTTATCCTAGTAACTGGGGGGACTGCTAGTTGATAATATATGTTAACTTTAGAAAAAATATGGGAGGGATAGCTGACGTTTCGTCCCAGGACTGCTGACGGACTTATCAGCGTGGCTGATGTCGACAGCCCCTGCCGCAGACGCTACAGGTTTTTGCTCTTAAGCCTCCTTATATATTAACCATTACCAATTTTCGGACACTTGCGAGTTCTCTATTTCTCGCTCTATTTTCGACAATGGGCCACCACGCGGCCACTTACTCAAGCTCCGTACACTCGTTTCATAACATATACAAACTAACAAATTAGAGATGTAGGTGACTATCCTTTTTTACTTTTTTGTTCAAGTTAAATACGATTAACTCGCTATCTCCTGGGTTTAGGGGTCAAAAAGCTCGGGATTTAGATCATGTTGACATTTTTGTACCAATGGATTTAAAATCAAATCTATTTTCACGGTTTTCTGGGTCAAAAGATTTAAGTTCTAGGTTATGTTGTAATTTTCACAATAATTATTAGTTTATCTATAATTAACTTGCTGACCTATAGGTTACTGGCATAAAAAGCTTGGGATCTAGGTTATGGTATTAGTTTCATAATGTTGTATCAGTTAATCTATTATTAACTTTCTGTCCTCTGGGTTACATGGTTGAAACGATTGGGGTTTAGATTATGTTAGTATATTTGTAATAATTAACTTAATTAGAATAGAAACCGGCTGTACCTCAAGTTACTGGGCTTAAAAGCATGGGATTTAGGTTTTGTTGTTATTTTTATAATTCATTTAATTAAAATATTAACTGGCTGTCCTCCGAGATACTGGGTTACTAAACTTGGTATTTCGTGAAAGGGGGAGCCGGTAAAACTCTTGGCGTCGGAAGAAGACTCATCATTTGAGCTTGCGTGCGCCCTGCGTGTCGCCTGCAGGTGACGGAGCGAGAAGTAACTTGGCTCACTGTTTGGATACCACCTACTATCAAAAACTCTTCCCGCAGATGGACAAAAATGGTTCCTGGGCTTCCGTGTAAGCATTTGAAGTGTGTAAAACGGATAATTAATGTCGTCAATAACTTATCAAGAAACAAGACTAAAGGATGCTTAGTGTTAATACATAGGGCGGAATTTTGTAGTCTTTCTCCTACTCGTACCAAACCCAAATCCAGGAAAGAGTCAAGTTTCCACAGTGTACTATCTAGAGGTAAAGTTTTCTGCCGATCTAGTGGTAGTTCTAGGTTGCCTGAAAATCCTTAACTCAGAGCAAAAGAAGTATCTCTGGTGAATTGCAAGCCAATAAAGCTTTGCTTGTTGAATGTATATAGTGCAATGTATAGAATTGCTAGACTGGTCGAAGACATCAAAACAAAAGAATGGATAATCGTTCAGTAGCTCTCCCTCTGTCCCTTTAGATTTAGTTTTTGCTCGTAAGAGCTTGACCATGAATCTAAAGCAATAAGCCATGATTTTTGACAATCAAACAAAATCTGAGCAATTAACCAACTTTTTCCAATTGGGGTACTTCACTTTCGAAGTGTGCGACGTGACTGTTGGTTTGACTGGATCAACGAACTTTAAGTATATAGGATCATGTTGATTTAAAAGATCAGGCCCTTATACCATCTTTTAAGCAAAGAAACTCGATCGGGATAAACTCCTCGGGAAGCTATATCAGCAGCTCTGTGCTTCCCTGGGACGTGGTGCCAATTAGTTTTTGGGACTAAGTGTTGGATATCGGTACAGTGATTAGCTGTAAAAATTAGCCATTTGGAAGGCAATTTATTCAACCAATGCAACACATCTCGGGAATCAGTCCACAAATGAAGCTAGTCGGCAGGAAATTCCGTCTCCCTACCGTAATGTACAGCTATTTTAGCTAAAAGATGAGCTCCACATAATCCTAATCTGGGCATGCTTACTTTTTTTAAAGTAACGACTTTAATTTTTGTCAACTGCAAGGAAACTCACACCTGATTTTTGTAAGCTACTTTTAGATATATTACAGCAGCATAAACCGATGTATAGGCATCAGAGTACCCATGGATTTTCAGTCTCGAGTATTGGGGAGCGTAACAATTCCAGCGAGGAATTTTAACTTAATTCACGCTCGGAAGGCTGGTTAACCAACGTAACGATGGCTCTGTGTCAGACATAAGGAGAAAATCATTTCAATACATTTTTAGAGTCCATAAGGATTTCATCATAATTTTGGCAGTAACTATCATTGAAGATAACCAGCCAAGGGGATCAAACAGTTTGACCACTCAGAACGAAAACAATCGCTTTGTCCAAACTTCAGGAAATGCATCGAGCTTGACTTAGTAACGAAATACGTCTGATGCGGGTTGCCAAACTAACCCTAACACCATGACTGAACTTGACCTTACAGAAAACGAGATGTTCCCTGTATTGACTAGATCCGAGCTCAAATCCTGGATAATATTAGGATTATTAGAGGCCTACTTACGAGGATGGAACCCATTTTCTGTTGTCAGAGCTTACAACTCTAAGATCATTGTCCTAGCTTCCACTTTTAAATTACCGCCGAACAAGACGTTATTCATACAGACATCGCGATTCAACGCTTTGGCTTCCTTGGTATACCGTTTTTTTCCGTCGTAAGCCAACTGTCTTAGTACTCTTATGGCTAGAAAGGCATGCGAGATCAAGCTAAATCATGAGTGACAGTGTTTAATTCTTGAACTTTTAGCATATCGATTAGATAAAAACGCTAATAAATTGTCTGGTAATTCCGATCAGACTCTCGCACCAGAATTTGGCGAAACATTTTCTTTATATGCACTATAAAAGCAACTCTATAATTACGCCATCTAAACAGTAGTTCAAATGTATAGGGCAACATATAAGGGCCCGAAAATGAGGTATCGTTGAGCGATATAGAGTCTTTCGAGCTAGAGAAACTGTTAAACACAACGCGTAATTTGGTAGTGGAACTAGACCCGCGAATTATTCCGTGATAAGGAAGTAGCAAATAGTTGTCCTTAACGGTGGGCACGAACTCTGTCATCTGATTTAACTCTATATACTCGCGTACAACAGCGGCATAATTCGTCTTATGCTTTTCATCTTTCAGAAATTTTCTTTCGACTTAGAGCAACATAGCTTTGGAAGATCTCTGATTTTGCAAGGAGTGCGAATGAAGAACCAAAGAATTATCCTCAAAGAGAAGACTGACTACGAAACGACCAGACTGTGTTCTATAATGTATTTTCTTAAAATGCTCTTCACAAAAGCGTTCTTCTTCATTAAGTTCTTTGATACGATCAGAAGGCTCTTCAAGCTTCCAAAATTGTTGTAGCGTGTCAGTTAAGTTGACCAAGGAAACACAATTTATAGAGATGTTTTGCGGAGTGTTGGGGTAACTACTTATACCTGCGCACCCAGATAACAGCACACCTAACTTATACGCTGTAACAATGGGTCCGTGAGGTAAACATCTTTTAACTGAACCGTCGATGATCGCGGCGTGAACATCTGCGCCTAATATCATATTGATTCTCTAAAATGATTTAAGGATCAACTAAGCGTGATTCTTTAAACGCAGCAAGCAAGCCACTAGGGCAGAGATTAGTAGGGAGATTGCCAGTGCCTATGGTAGAGAGTGTGTCGCTGTTCTGGCACTGATCGGAGCGACGCAACATGGCCGGCCAGGCGAACTATGTGCACAATTTGAGTTTGGTGGCGAGGGGAAGAAGGGCCAGGGGAAGAGCAGAACGTGCGCACGAACAGCGGTGGGGAGAGTCGAGACAGTCGGAGAGGAGTACGTATAGGTATACTGGGTATACACGTGGCGTCACGTGCTGATATGCCGGCACGGCCTGGTATATGGAGTACATGCACATTTACCTATTCGCCGAGAGCACTCATTGCTTTCCAGATGTATTTAGCAATCACAATGTGTACTAAAATTTATTATTACGCTTGTACCATTGAGATTTAAGCTGAATATATGTAATAACAGAGTAAGTTCTGATATATAATACAAGCTTTGGAGCCTCCCTATAAACATAAGTCATTTTCAATCATCTCGAGCTCA
>JAPYYV010022749.1:0-12237 GCA_030522625.1 Copidosoma aretas
TATAATACTATGCACAGTGTGTATATCGTGATAATCTTGTAAGTTTTACACTACTATGTGAAAAACTTCGTAAGTAGTGCAGTATTTTCTGCTGTACATATTTCGTTAAAGCAAAACCCGCCCAAGGTTAAGTAATGATGATGTACCCACTATTTTCTCCAAGTATGAAATAAGAAGCCGGTAAATAGACTTAGTATATAGAGTTATTTTTCATATATCATCCATAATCAAAAGCTAACAAGTAGTTTTCCATCTTTGTATTAGAAGTAAACATATGTCAAATGATGATTGTGTCATCCCGATTGATAATACTTCCACGAGTGCTGACATAAATAATCAAGATCCTTGTTAGATAGTAGGCATGTACAAATTATGTTTAAAGTATGTTCAACTAATACTATTAAATAACCAAATTGTAGTCTCTTTCATGCAGTAAAATTTAACGTCTGTCCAACAGCTCCCACATGCAAAAATCTGTGGCTTACATTGATGTGGACTCGCTATCATTTTCTGACGGAAATCTACCTGCTCTCAAGAAGTTATGAAAACAAAGCCAAAAAGAACTTCAATCGCTGAAACGCAGGATGAAAGCAAGAAAATCGACAATTTGTCGAATCAAAAAGAAAATTACTAACTTGAAAAATCTATTATCTCACATGAATCAGCGTAAAATTACTGATGAATGCACGTGTCAAGCTGTGAAAGTCAGTCATGATCGTTTGTAATAATAACTTTAAAGTTTAATTTAATTAATTAATACAATGATATTATTATGATTTTTTTTTATTACTTTTGTTATTGTTCTTTTCACTTTTTTTTTGTACAATAAATTTGATGTTTAATGAAAGCTTTAATAATTACTCATTACATTTCATCAATCATCATTGAATTAACCTTCTTTTATTTCAAGATACAATACCCCAACACACATACCAGGTGATTGACCGATTATTGAAAAATAAACCCACGGCAAAAACTCCATTTTCTGATTCTCTGAAATCGTTTGCCACGACCCTCCATTTCTACTCTCTAAAGCTTACGATTATCTTCGGAACTCTTTTATGAAAAACTTACCTCACGCGGTGACTATAAGCAAGTTGTACGGTAGAATTAAATGAGTCGAGAGTGTGTAAAGCTAGTTTGCAAGCAATTCGAAGAAAAGTTGAGTCGGAGAAAAATGATGATCTAATAAAGTCTTGCTGGGAAATTTAGTTATGTATAAGATAAGCATAAAAAAACAATTTGATCTTATTAATGGAAAGGAGTATGGATTCATAACTGCGGGGAAAGTAACAGTAGCCTATAACTTCATTTGTTTGTTAACTGGAGTAGAAAAAGCAGAAATAGTACGAGATGGTTTGATTAATTTGCATGACACAGGTATCAAAATCTACTCCATAATTTTCGATGGCTTGCAATAAAATCTTGTAATGTATAAGGAATTGGGTGCGGATATAAATATTATGTGTTCTGAACATTTTTTTCCTCATCCAGTCACTTCGGATAAAGTTTTTATTGTATGTGACGCCTGTCATGCGCTTAAATTGGCACGGAATTCGCTTGCCTCAACGAATATGTATGATGTTTCTGGACATTTGATATCGTGGTATCACCTGGAAGCTTTAGCAGACTTCCAAGACAGCAGCGACCTACACGCCGCCACAAAAATCGCCAGACAGCATATAGACTGGAAGCAGAATAAAATGAATGTTCGATTTGCTGCACAAACTCTTAGTGAGAGTGTTAGCATTGCGTTAAAATTTTTACGAGATGACATTTATGTGCAAACGTTAAAAAATATCGAAGGTACTGCAAATTTTTGTCATATAATCCATAGGGCTTTTGATATTTTGAATTCTCGACAGTTATTGGGTAGTGACAAAAGTAAAATCAGACTGAGCTCCAAAAATATTGAGAAGGTTACAGAAAGGGTGATAGTCATTGTTAAGTACATTACAAAACTTGAAGCTACCGGATGATACATTTCTGATCGATTTGCGCAAGAAAACAGGATTCATCTGTTTCATCATATCATTAAAAAGTATACTCAGTATTTACAATACTTATGTGAATACCAACCATGGATACTTGCTCACCTATAAGCTTAGCCAAGATCATCTTGAAATTTTTTTCAGTGGTGCGAGAGGTCGTTGAGGTTACAGCAATAACCCAACCTGCCTTTACTTTGTTGGTATTATGAAAAGGTTACTGTTACATGCTGATATTAAGGGATCTAATAGTGCGAATTGCTCAACAAGTCAGAATGATACTGTCAATTTAAAAGTGAATCCCAGTGATTTTCCATCTGCACATGATATGCATTGCATTACTGAGAATGGCAATAATCATAATGCACATGACGTGACTGTTATGGTCATAAAACTAACAAAAAATATGTGGATCAGGTTCTTGAATTTATCGCTGGCTGTGTCATAAGATGTATACTAAAGAAATTACGATGTTATCAGTGTCCTATTCTTCTGATATCAGAAAAAAGTCTATCAAGGTTGTTGAACAGGAAAAACAGAGGAGCACTTATTAAGCCCTGTCAGGATATTGTTGAAATATGTAATGATATAGAGAAAATTTTTGGGAATTCATATTCACCAACATTAGGAATGTTCAACATACTTTCTCGATTATGTTTGGATGCCTTACTTTCCTCTGATCGCTTGCCTATAAGCCATTCCAAAAATCCAGAAATACATAGGACACTTTTAATCAAACAGATCATTTTTTATTATTTAAGACTTGGAATGAAACATCATCACAAGAAAAAAAATAAAAGTACCAAGAGTTTAAGGCAAGCTTTCACAAAATTAATACTGTTCAAAAATGAATTAGCTTATAAAAATTTGCGACTATATACGTGTATTTATTATATTTTTTAAAAATAACATAATATCCAGCGTTATCTGACCTAAAAAAATTTTGCTATATAAATGGCGCTAGTCAATCAGAACCTTCATTTAACGTAGAGAAATTATTAAATTTACTTCACTAACAATGTTCCCCTTTTTTTTAATTTTAAAATACCTTTTACTTAGTGGATAATAGTTTGACGTGGAGACTACCTCAAAACTGATACAATGTCGTGTATGTAAGTGTTTGCTGTTCTTCCATGTTGGCGACAGAGCAGAATAAGTTATCGCATTCGAAACATAAAGGCACAGCTTCAAGTTACAGTTGCTTTGGACTCTGTCGACTTCTTGGTTTGTTGCTCAGACATATTGAACAGCTTCAATTTTCTATTGCCTCGGCAAATTGTAGAATTGTGTAACTCAATTCTAGTCAGCGTCAAATAAGCATTAAATAAGACTAGCTTTGAAGTTGTTTAGTTCGTGAACGAACTAGATCGTTAAAGCGCTCCCACAGACGAACTACTCAAACTAGTTCCCAGATCCTTAGCTCCTTAGTTTGTTGTGTAAAGTTGGGTGGAGTTGGGTCCGAGTTGGGTGAAGAAGGACAAGAGTGCGGCGCCAGCCAGTAGCTTATAGTGCACATAGCACGTCACTATAGTGACGTACCTACTTTACCCAGACTGGGTAACCTAGTAAATATACCTACAGCACCTACCGTGACTGCAGCGTACAGAACTAAGCCTCTATGACTTACTCACTGAGGGACTCTATATACGTAACTTTTTCAGCTTCGACTTAAGTATCTGGACAAACCAATTTTCATCTTAAAGAGACTATACGATGCCATTAAGGCGTGCATTAGATTGTCCAAAACCTTATGTAGAAGAAAAAGAAAGCAAAGTTACGCACGACCGCCTTTGGGGCTGGTCACTTCATTCCTCTTTCTTCTAGCTTGTGATAGCCATAACTCTCGTAGGGTAGGTTATTGGATTGGGATCCAAACACCACCAGTCAGCCAAATAAAATATCTTATATAGTCTAAGTACTAATACAACACTGTAAATTTGAACCAGAATATTATAAAACTTTAAATATTACGATTCTATAATTCTATAATTTAGATACATTATTAGGATGAAAACTAAAATGTTCTAAATGCAATCTATGTTGTGAATCTGTCTATTGACCCAATAAGTCTTGCGAGACGAAAATTTCAAGGGAGTATGTGCATTTTTAACAATTTTTTCTCATTACATCGTCAATGTGTCATTGTTCTTGACCTCCAAATCAAGATAAACTTTAGGGCGATATTCCTCATCCCCATATAAATACAATAATGTAGGCTAACACCTGTCGCGAATCATATCCACGTTTTTTCTGATTCCTCTGGGCTATTTGAAGGAGCGAATTCTACTGTAATTGGTACTTTTCGATAATGTTCGATAATTTTAGAGGAATATAAGGGTCAATGGGTTTTTGACTATTTTTGGTTGATCTATGTAAATAAGCAACGGAAGAAGCGTTTTCGGCTGCAATTGATCGTTCACGGCAGTACGTTTGAGGATGTTAGAGAGTTGTTGTGGTTATTGGGGTATTGACTTCTTTCAGGTGACTTCGATAATACTCGGGTGATCTCTGGGAACAGGGAACAGGAGAAGTGGCTTCGGCTGCAATCGGTTGCTCTCGGCAATGTTTGACAAAGTTTATCCAGTAACTTGATTCGGGTGATTTCGGTCATCTTTGGGTGATCTATGATGATAAACACCCGGAGGATCGGATTCGGCTACAATCCGTCGTTTTCGGCAGTGTCCGTGATGTTAGAAGCTTATTAGGGTGTTCAGATTATTGACTTTTTTCGGATAACTTTGGCTATCTTCGGGTAATTTATGGTAATAAGCAACAGGAGAAGCGGCTTCGGCTGCATTTGGTCATTCTCGGCAGTGTTCGACAATGTTAGAGAGTTGTTGTGTTATTGAAATATTGATTCCTTTCGGGCAAATTCGACCATCATCGAAGATCTAAGGGGGTAAGCTACAGGTGAATAATTTATGTTGTTAGGTTAATAAGGTATGTAGTAAGGAATATGGGAGGCTGTGGGGGGGCGAGGGTAGAAGTAGGGGGCTTTGATCAAAATATGGGGGGAAGGGCTGTAAGGGGGGGGGGGAAACTATTTTAAAGGTCAGAGTAACAATAAGAACATGTGTAAAAATAGCATAATTTTACGTTATTTTTAGACAAACTTCTGTTTGGAGTGAAAATGAGGTGGGGGGCGGACGGGGTGGGCGGGCTATTAATTCCGCCCCACACGAATTAACTATATGATATAGGAAGATATATGAAAACGTAACATATACATATAATTAAAGAGTTCTAACAGACCTTAAGAGAAACAAACCCCTGTTAGATATTACATAAGTAATGAAATAAGTCCAAAATCAATCCACTATTTGTTTCAGCCGCCATATTTGATTTTCAATAATGTAACAGTAATTATGGTTTTTTTCGAGTCATGCCTTTTTATTTGATATCCACGTCGAAGTAGTTGTAGAGTTTCGTCTCATGCAGCATTTTGTTTCAGACGCCACATTGAATTTTTATAACGTTACAGTACTAGAGGTGTTCTATTAGTCATGCCCGTTTATTTGATACCAATGTCGAAGGAGTTGTAGAGTTTTGGGTCATCCGCCATTTTGTTTTAGTCACCATATTGGATTATCAATTTTTGTAATTAAACTATATCACACGATCTTTCGAAACAAACGTGTATGCAAAATTAAAGCCTGATCAGGTGTCAAGAATTAATGTAAATCCTTTTTACTTAAACAGAATATACATATTACCGAAAGTAGCTGTATATATATCAACATCAATTGCGCGGGAGCGTAACGAGACAAATTTGGAAAGGAGGCGAAGCCTTGGTGCCCGCGCTACTATTTACTTCTGATTCCGATACTCGAATTTCCAAACAGCGATAAAAATTATTTATATCGTCGAGCCAATAATATTTTTATTCAATTCAGCATATTTGATGCTGCACTACAGCTTTAACGAAAACTATTGGCACGAAAATTTTTGCAACATCGAATTAAAGAGATGTTTATCTTCATATGCTTAAATCAAGATTTATTTAAGTTCAGCCTTCACTAAGAGTGGTCTTATCGTTAAGTTAGCTGCGAGCCAAAACGTTCCTCCATGGTAGAGAGATAGGTATGCTCTTCAAAACCCTAAGTGCTGCCAACAGTGAGTAATGTTGGCTGAATGTGTATTTGCTGTGTTCACTCTACGTTCACAGCATGCATTATATAAACAGTCTGCTACACTGCCGTTATTGTGTTGTTGTTTAAGGTTAAATATACTCGATTTGTTTCATATGTACTTCTATAGATCTGTTTATTACAAAGTAAGTTAAGATAAATTATTTATGTTTTACCCACTTCGATAATACAGTCTTACTTGGCTCTCTGGATTCAGAAGATTAGCTACATGGTACATGAAGAATCCTGTTACTGTTTGTGGTTTTTTGTATATCATCAATAGACTTGACAACTGTATATTTAGTCATACAAATATTAACATTGTTGACAAAAAAGACAAAACAAATGAAAGGTATTATTTATACTTTATTTAACGTCTTTTACTTACTCTGTGGTATATTTACTCATTGTTTATTTATAAATGCATTTATTTATTTACATTTAGTTAAAGTAATTCTTTCAAAAAATGGCTCCAGATGACAAATCTAATACATAATGGTGCTTACATTGAAAATCAAAATACCTTGTTCATTCAAATAACTGGCCAATACATGTATATATACATTAGGGTGTCCGTTATTTACTGATTTTGACTTTCTTATCATATACCCCCTGGAATCTCCGTTATTTACCGATTTAGACTTTTTGGTCATCTACCCCCTGGAATCTCTTCGTTGTATCCTAAAATGATAATGCATTCCATGCAAACCCGAAAAGTTTGGATTTAACACGTGCCTCTGGACGTGATTTGATTTCCCATTTAAATAGCATGGGATTTTCAAACTTCAACCTTGTTTGATTTTTTTGACCACTTTAAGTATTTTTTCTGGATTTTTAAATCATACCACTTAAAATTAATTAATTGATTTTTTCCAGCGTAAAATAAGCTTATTGAAAAAATTCAATTTTGGTCTTCGAAGCCTTCGAAGAACAAAAAATCCAAAATATGAAATTATTTCAACTTGCTTATTTTGAGCTGGAAAAAATCAATGAATGAAGTCCAAGTGAAATGTAATTCAATGGTATGGTTTAAAAATCCAGAAAAAATATTAAAAGTGGTCAAAAAAATCAAACAAGGATACAATTTGAAAATCCTATGCTATTTAAATGGGAAATCAAATTGCGTCTAGGGGCACGTATTAAATCCAAAATGTTCGGGTTTTCAGGATATGGATTATCATTTTAGGATACAACGAAGAGATTCCAGGGGGTATATGATCAAAAAGTCAAAATCGGTAAATAACGGACACCCTAATATACATACATATAAGTCTTAAGAAAATCTGTTGCACATTTTATGCTTGCTTAGACATTGATAATTAAGAAGTCAGAGATCCTTTGGTTAGAGGTCTTATGGTTTTGGACATGGCGTCAGCTTTACAGATTCAGAAATAAGTTAATAATTATGACAACCTTGGAAGGCGAGAGTATAAATAACTCATTAGATTTTATAAAAGCATGATTGAATCTAAAAATTTTTGGTGCGTCGTACGCAGAGGACTATACTTAATTTTCGGGTATGCCTGTATGAAAAATGAAGCAGAAAAGAACAAGTCAAAGTATTTTCAGGAAGAGCTAAACTTGTTATTGCCCCTCCAGGAAGATCTGACCTAATGATCTGGATAAAATAAAAATTCAGATATTAAATGTGTACTGATCGTATGCTGGACATGCACTTTAAGGCACAAATCAAAAAAACTTTGTTCGATGTCCGTCCTGATAGTCACTCTGCGTAATAATAACATTAATTTCTCGTATAATTAATAATCTTATGAAAAATTTAATTAAAAATGAAGGAAACGTATTTTCACTAGGTACAACATACAGTGCGACTTTGCCTCCTAGCCTTCAACAATAAGCTACATCGTACATGGAGAATCATGCCACTGATTATGTTGGGTCATAGATTTGAAGGCTGTACATTCAGTCACACAACTGATTTACATTGCTGACAAAGAGCATAAAACAAATATGTTATAATCTACTATTCGTTTTTTGTCTTTTATGTATTCACTCAACCCTGGTGTATTTAATTATTATTCATTTAGTTACAGGAGTTCTTTTAATACATGACTCTCGATGACAAAGCGATCATAGTTGATCACAGCTGAGAACGCACGAGCTACTAGATTTTTGTCGCTGAGACCTATTCGCTATGCGAATGTGGTTTTACAGGGGATGAGAAAATTGACGGAAGTGCCCATGGTGGAGTCAAGATGCGTTTTGGGAGATCGCGAGAGATTGTAGCAAAATTAAAATTCATTGCAAGAAACAGATTTTGGGCTGCGATAAATTTGCACTATAATTATGAGACAATTAAGCGATCTGAAATGAAGTAAAATATAGCTAGAGAGTTCAATTAGTTTTTCTGTGAATTAAAAATAAGAGGTTGGAAACCCAAGGTGCACGTAAATATCTATGGATATATTTGTTATTATGCGTTGTACTATCATACATGAAGTATAAAAATTGTAGCTGATGAACAAATGAATACACACGTCTTTATCTGGTGTGAGTCGGTGCAGGCGTTTATACACTACATTTGTTGGAAGTGCAAGGAACTCGCGAGAATGCGAGCCGTAGCATGGCATTTGCCCAGTCATTTTGGTCATTGGAACGTCAAGTAGTCCTCACGCTGAGCAGATGCTGTACATGTGTACAATTTCTACACACACTCGTGAGTTATTATACTCTTAACAGTTATAATGCCAAAATGCTTGCACCGACTAAAACCGGATGAAAACGTGTGTATTAATTTTTTCATCCGCTACAACTTTTACGCTTCTTGTATGCCAGTAGAACGCATAATAACAAAGATATTCACAGATATTCACGAGATTTTTGGTTTTCAAACCTCTTATTTTCAATTTACAGAAAATCCGGTTAAAGTCAGTATTTACTTTATGTAGAAGATCTAATTTTTCTCGTAATTATAGTGTAAAAATATCATAGATTACTATTGAATCATCATAATAAAGGTTAATTTCACTGGAATCTCTCCTGACCTCCCAAAACGCCGACTTTGGCCACGGATGGAGGCGCTTCTTGTCATCCGCATAGTGAATACAGATATGTAACATAGCAAAATCTTATAAAGCGTCGATTTGTCTAGATGATGTTAATAGCGCCTTTGAAAATTGAATAAAACTGCAGTAATCGAAAATTTTAAACGTTAAGATCTCCACAAGTTTTTGAACGATGCTAAGCAGTAGTTTATTAATACAGTACAGAAAACTCTTGAACAGCATCATAGTTTAAAGGTATACATAGTTTCATCTGCAGAGTATGTAACAGTCAACAACGATGTAGAAAATTCTAAAGTAATGTGTTTTATCACAAAATCGAAAGTTATTTATTCTACCACTGGCTTAAGTGAATGGTTAGTGCTTCATTTTCAACAGCCTATTTTGAAAATTCATGGATTCGTACTTCGATAAATTGTCGTTATATAAGTAAAGTTTTGAGATTTTAGAGCGAGTATTTGCGGAGGATGATGTATACAGGTATGAGCACATTAGTTTATTGAAAAGAAAAAGTGTCTTTCCGTATTATCATATCTCTTTTTTTTTTATGCTCGAAGAGGAGAGTCTTCCTTCGAAAGATGATTTCTACAGTAGCTTGTATAAGCCCCATATAACTGATAAAGAATACGATCATGCTAGTAATGTTTGGAATAAGTTTAAAGTAGAGACACTCGAGCAGTACTCTGATTCACATCTCAAGATAGGCATTCCTTCACTTGCTGGAATATATAAAAATTTTATATTTGATTGTCTTGAATCATATGAGCTGGGTCCAATGCTCTATTATACGACACCAGGCTGAAGATGGGATGCTAGGCTAAAGTATACGAAGGTAAATTATATATTTAAATAAAACACAGTATTTCTTAGATATAAATCTTAACATCTCAATATTTTCCAGATTGAATTAAAATTTAACGGATATTGATAAAGTAATGTTTATTGAACATTGTATACGAGGTGAAAATAAGTCCACTGAAGTTAAAAAATACTTAATGTATTACGACGTCAACAATTTTCATAGTTGGGCCATGGCGCAACCACTACCTTATAGTGATTTTAAATGGACGCAGAACTTATATCCATTGGATATTCTAAGTATTGCGGATAATTATGAGATAGGCTACATAGTTAAGCCAAAATTCTGTGAATTTATTTTGTAAAAAAACGCGGAAGAGCGAACAAACACTGGGAAAAAATTTATCTCAAAATATTATATACGATATAATGAATGAACTTTTTTTCTTTTGAATTTACAAACTTTTTGATTTATGTCCACCATATTGAATCGGCAATTTCAGATTCATTATATCGAACTATTAATTTCGATTCAGCAACTACGAAAACTAAAATTAATTATGTAAGAAAAACTTATGTCTTCACTTATATGAGAGAAAAATTAAATTGAAAGTAATTCTGGTAAATTGGTTGATTACTCAAAATTTTGAATTTTTTTCTTTTCAAAGACAATGCAGTGAAGCAAAAAACACGTTAAACAAATTAATCATAGAATTTTATGTAGAATATATGAATTTTAAAATGTTTTATTTGACGTATGCTATATTGGATCCGCTATTAAGGATTAAAAATAAACCCTAAGATTTGTGTTTATCGACCTTAAAAAAAATAGTAACACTGTTCAAAAAACCGATTCACTTATAAAAAAAAATTGTATCTACATATTATCAACATTTTTTGTCGGCACTTTACTTTACAGCTGCCATATTGAATCCGTCCTGTCAGATATAAATATAGGCCAGATAGCATTTAGAATTTCAAGTCTTGTGCTATTTTTTACATTTTGTTTTAACTCTCTGGGATCTCCTTTAGACCCCCTGCCACTACTGATGGATTTTCTCACCACCACGTTGTAAAATGGTCAAAATAAAACAGTGTAACATCAAGGTAACGAAAAAGAAAATGAACATGGTTCACCGTTATACTAATGAAAATTATAAAATTACCGTAAATGTTGTTGATGTACAGGACACTTTCTGGATCCACCTAACTTTTGAGGTACTTACGTCGCAGCATACATAAAAAAATTTACAGCTTCCACTGTGCATACACTGGCTACTGGCGCTAACACCTAGCTGCGGCGCCAACAGTTTTAAAAACTTTTCAACATATGTCTCTTCTTTTCTACATTTTAGTGATTATGAATTTTTTTAATTTTCCTTTGCTAATTCCAACAAGTAACACTACCCAAGTGTCACTCACCGATTTTAACGAAACTCCGCATAGTGGTGGAGAATCAAAAAATAAAAGACACTTGTTCTCATATTTGTAACAGTATGTTGAACAAATTGTTTATTGTATAATTTAGTCAATCATTTGGCTTTTCCACAGAAAAAAAAGTAATAGGTCACTTGATGAAGCCACTTTATTCGTTTTGTGATTGGCTGAGACTAGCCAAGTGCGGGTAAATTTGAAATAGAAATTATGAAAAATGGAACAACAAGTCATTTCAATGAAAAAAAAAATCAAAGCTATATGTTGTAATCTACCCCTGCTATGAATTTGATTTTCCTTAAACAATCATGGAAATAAATATGATTCAATGTCGCACTGAAAAAATTTTCGGCAGGCAGCTAACCTCTAAGCAAGCGGGCAGGGCAAAAAAATTCCAGTGTGTACTGCCGCTCTCTCGTTCGGGGCGCGCAACCAATTAAATTCGAGTAGTCATTTTTTTCGTCTCATTAATAATTTTAATTTGACTACTCAAATTTACTTGGTGTGAATTTTAAAGAAAATTCATCAAAATTTGATGTTAATTGATATAAGGGTTATTTAAAATATAGCGATTTCACGTATGGAGGCTTTGCGCTGTACGTTGAAAAAATTTGATAGGTAAATGATATTGGAGTCATTTGTATATGTGGTTCTCCATAGGAGGTTTAATCTTCGGAATTCCTAAAGATAAACTACAGACGGCATTAAACCTCTCTCAAGAGTCTTTATGAAATAATTTGCATTTAAAAATTAATAAGCATAGTATTTATTGCATTTTAAACAATATCTTCTCCTGAAAGTACTCTCGTTGAGAAGTTCTATTGTTCCAAATACATTGTAGCAAATTAGAAAAAGAATCATTCATAG
>JAPYYV010022753.1:0-13546 GCA_030522625.1 Copidosoma aretas
TTTGTTGGCTCTATTTCGTCAAGATGAGCTCAATTTGAAACATGTGTATGATGATCATGTGAACTCTGATATGTCCTATAGTCAGTTTAAAGAACTATGTTATAACTGTTATAATGATGATAAATATGGATTTGTTGTTATCGACAAGGACAGACGGATGAATAGCGGTCGATATCGCAAAGGTTTTGACAATTTTGCTATAAATATAGGAGTGTATAGCGCGAACTAATCAGTATACTCCGAGACGTTGAAGTGTCAACATGTACGAGCGAAAAAAAGACGTACTTCACCAACTGATGAAGGCAAGAGAAGCTGTAAAAAAGAAGTTTCGGTTATTAAAATTCAGAAAAGATAAGGTTGAAGAAGAGCTAAGTGAAACTTTTAATCCAATCACAGATCCTCTTAAGGAAATGCCTACTAAATCAAAGAAAGTGAAGAATAAAAGAAACTATTCTGTGACTTATAATTATTTTGATACGAATCAGCTACCCATCAAAGGAATGAAAAAAGAAAAATACAGCGATGATGAAGCGATGTTTAAGTCGGCTGTCGATCAAAGTGATAATGATGATGATGATGATGATGATGAAATGAATATTACTATCCAAAATTAAACTGATGATGGTTATGAGAACAACGTATATTTACAAATAGTTGATAAAAATGAGAAAGAATTATTAGATTTAGTGTACGGGCTTCGAAAAGTAGATGGATTGTATAAGTTTGGAAATTCATTAGTAAATTTTAACAACAATGAAATCAGAATGAACGAGTTAAAATATCCTATAAGCGTTGGACTGATGGAGCTACTTGTGAAAAAACATCCTGACACATCTTGCATAACTCAGTATGATTTGGCCAAATCTTACACACTCTTGCAAACTTCAAGTGCGCATCGAAAGGGATTTAGTAAACTAGGAACTATTCGAACGCATAATAGTAAGAAATTAAATTAAATCATAGCTCCCATGTTTGATCTTATTGCCAGCAAAAAGGTAGGATCATTGCTGCCTCGCTACAAAATTGCCAAAACAATGCAGTCAGTGGATTATGTACACTGGGATGATCCAAATGAGCTAGTTGATAGACTTCGATTACTCGTGGCTGAAAGAGCAGCAGGAAATCTAAGCCATGATAATGAGATAATATCGATTATCGAAGAGTTGCGCGAAGGAGGGTATATATATTGAAGCATATGTCAATTTCAATCAGTATCAAAATGAGTATCGATGTGTTCGAACGTAAGCTATGTAAGACCGAAGGCAGCAGCAGAGGTCCTCCCGGTATTAGATACAAAATCACTGCTGATGGACAGTATGATCTAGCTAACAGGAGATTATGAAATGTTGCAGCAGCAATTAATCATAATGATGCCATGAATTTGAATACTTTTCTAAAAGAAGAAATGGTTATAACAAATAAGCAAGATAAGCTAAGTGTAATGTTGCATAGTTTAAATGATTTATTTCCACAGAAAATATTGAAATTCGAGCAGGAAATATTTACTATGAATGAAACATTGGCGCAGATCTCTAATATTACTCCAGAAGATGATTAGACCAAGTATAAACTCAATAGTGTAAAGACTTAAGTCTCATTTGCTCATCAACCGTCAATGAGGATTGATCGTAAAAAGGAAATTGTAGTGAAGGAGCTCCACAAACCAGCTCGTCGTAACTATCTGCGTCAAAAGTATGATATCCGGGGCTTAAATGAGACATGGCAGGCTGATCTTGTATAAATGATACCCTATGCTCGTAAGAACAAGGGTCATAGATATATGCTTACTGTGGTAGATGTATTCTCAAAGTATGCTCGGGCTGAACCTGTAAAGAAAAAAACTGGTGAGGATGTTACAGCAGCTATGAAGTCCATATTACGAGATGGTCGAGTACCGAAAAATCTGCATGCCGACAGAGGTAAAGAATTCAACAATAAGAGTTTTCAAGACCTCATGAATAGATATAACATCAATCTCTACTCGACATACAGTAATCTTATATTATCGATATGTGAACGATTCAATCGCACTCTCAAAAACAAAATGTAGATAAAGTTCAGTCTTCGCGGTAATTGCAAGTGGCTTGATATCTTATCTGATTTAATTGCTGCCTACAATGCTTGAAAGCATCGAACAACCGGTATGAGACCCATGGATGTCACAGCCACCAATGAAGCTCAAGTTTTGCAAAAATTCCAAATTTATGAAAAAACGATAAAAAGAGCACAATCTAAAGTTAATGATAAGGTGCGTGTGAGTAAAGTTAAAAATTCCTTTGAAAAAGGTTACACGCTAAATTGGTCAAAGAGAAATATTTACGATTTACAAAGTATTAAAAACTAATCCAATTACTTATCATTTGAAAGATTATAAATAACAGCTAGTTTCTCGTGGCTTTTACGAACAAGAGCTTCTGAAATCTAAATATCCAGACATATATCTGGTGGAAAAAGTATTGAAAAAACGTGGTGATATGGTATATATTGAATGGTTGGGGTTCGATAATTCTCATAACGGTTGGATCGTTAAGTCAGATATTTAAAAACAAGAACGAGAAAGAGAAGGGGGCTCTGCCCAACGCCCTGTCCAGTGGTAAACAATCAATCATTTACTTCCACCTCCATGATCTTTCTTTTTCCTTTTTCCGTTTATTGATGTTTACAAATTTATAAATTCAAATTTATTATCGCCATGGTACACTATAAACAAAGCATATTTTTAAATTTGTTGTTTTAATTAATTGTACAAATCGTCATTTTCGATTGCTTTTGGAACACGATCGGGAATGAAGACTTGGAACTCGTTATCGATGATGATGACCACTCTGCATCCAAATCTAGTTTGCACTTGTTAAAGCTGCGTCACAATGTACTGTCGCTCTTTTTCCAACTGCGATAACCTCATTATCGAGAGGTAACTGTTATTAGCGATACGGTTCAACGCAACTAAGTTCATTGTACTGAAACAGAGAAAAAATTAGTACACTTATGCAGGAGTAAAATAGTAAATTACCTCAAGGTTTTTAAATTCTTGCTTTCTTGATTACAGGTATGTAATTCTAAGGAGTAACTAAGCTATCTAGCTCGTAAAACGAAAAAATAAGCTCTGCTGGAGGATGCGGCTCTATTTTTAGCTCCATAGCTTCTTCCCCCTCCATTTCTTCTTCCACCTCAGCTTCCTCCTCCACTTCTTCCTCCACTTTTCCCACCACAGCTTTCCCCTCCACTTCTCCTCCTTCTACTTTTTCTCCCACCACAGCTTCTCCTCCCCCTACTTCTTCTCTATCCAGGGCTTCTCCCACCTCATCATCATCATCATCTAGATGAATAAGCATATCTAAAAGCTGGAGATCTTTATCATCGTAGGTGATGTAGCCCCATGGTATCGTATGTGTGTTGTCCGGGAGTAGCTGACGTTTGTCATCTTGTGGATTGAGGGCTATTTTCCGCTGCTGCTCTGTACGGACCATGCTATATCACTGCCCTTTATATGCTTGGTAAATGAAACATACTTCTCCTTGTTTTCGGCAATAAGATGGACCCGTTCCTCGAAGTCTTCACTGGTGGCCAACTCTTTGATGATAAAGTGTGAGTCGTAGCCGGCGAGATTGTGAAATACTATAGAAATGAATCCTAAATTCTGGTAATTATTGTTGCAACTTTCATGTGCAGCACTTCTGAATTTTCCAGTCAAATGGCAGTGGTCTCGTACTTTCTTCTAATTTTTTCCGAACGAGCGACCACAAATGTGACAAGCTTTAGCTTGGCTAAATTCATCCTCTTCTCTGTGAGTTAAGTTCATTAGCTTTGGATTCTCATATGATTATTGCAGGATACATGCAATGGACTTCAGCTTTTGAATAAACCACTCTGCTGATGTTCCAGCATCATTTTCTCTTCGATAACTGGCACAGTGTGATTGGTTGTCGTCGAAGCTGCATTTCATGAAATAGCCTATACTATAGGCTTGATGCTTCTGGAATGCACGTACATCATTCTCTACAGGCTTGTATCAATTGGCAGCTTTACACGATACTTGTTCACATCAACACAATCAGTTTCATGCTTCCTTGACTTATCTTTAGAATATAAAAAATGCAAATATCTATCACATATCCAACACTTTCTCTTATTCTTTGTTAGTTGATTTACTACTAATCTTGATAGATTTTTAATCTATACACATTGGCTTTTTATTTCTGGAACATTCTGATCGTGATCATTCTCATCATAATCTCCATCAATATACAAATTTAGCACTAGAAGTAAGTTTACATGATTGTCTTTTTTCGCAGTGGTAATGTAACATGGTGAGACTGAATGCTTTTCATTAGATTTCCTTAGCATATATACGTTTATAGAAACAGGATTTTGTTTTTCAAATTTTCTAATTTGTTTTAAGGAAAGTGGAAACTTTACTCCATCAAAGTACAGCTTATTTTCATAAGCTCGATAATGACTCACTCGTTGCGCATTTCTATTCGCGGGGTGTAAAGCGGATAGCACTGCCGACATGAAACACTTATCGTCACTATTTTATACATAAACACAAGCTTCTTTCTTGCGTATATCATCTGGTAATTTAATGAATGAATTCCCTTTCATTAGGTTATACTTATTAATGTTAACTGTTAAACTGATGTGTTGTAGAGTCCAACCAGAATCTCTCTCTTTAAACTCTTCTATTTGATGCATAATGGGCTGTTTTATGTTTAAATCGAATCAATTGTCATTATCAATGTTTGTTGATCTTAAGACTTTGACATTCTTTGTGTTGAAATGCTTTTGATCAATGACAAACATTCTTTTGTATCATGTACTCTGCGGCCAGCTCAAAATTAATCTTCAGAGCATTGTGCTGTTCTAAAGCACTCACAACTTTAGACACAATCAGAACTTTGGCATCATCTAAAAAACTTGCAATGTTTATGTATCTGCGATTGATTATCACACCTGTTGCTATTCGATTCTTAAATGCTGATTGTAAATCTTTCAATTGTACACTGTTCTCTGTTTCACTGTTTTGTTCACTGCACTGCTGCACTGGAAGATCCTATTGTAATTCTCCTGCGGTTTTTCTAAGTGAACTGATCAACTTGTCTTCAATAAAGAGCAAGGTAGTTAAGATGGACTGGCAGGATTGCACCTCTCTCCTTAACAACGATACTGATGAGATGACATGCTTCTGGAGAGCATCAATCGCTTGACGGGTTACCTCCAACCATCTTCGTAAATCATCCTCATCTGCTTCAGCAACCTGTCTGAGAGCTTTTAGCAGCAAATCTGCAGTGTACTTAAA
The DNA here is from genome assembly GCA_030522625.1 of Copidosoma aretas. Taxonomy (NCBI): domain Eukaryota; kingdom Metazoa; phylum Arthropoda; class Insecta; order Hymenoptera; family Encyrtidae; genus Copidosoma; species Copidosoma aretas. Next base: position 5,300 of record JAPYYV010022753.1, read on the forward strand.
GTACTGAACGTTCATGATGTCTATAAATAAAACAAGATGTACTATAGGAATGATTTTAAGAAAAAAGATAGTGGTAGTGGGTGAACCTCCGAACTTCTTTCTTTATTTATTCTTCGAATTTCCAGTGGAAAAAAATTCTAATGCACATACCTTATAATGAATACTGAGCTCAAGAATAGGTTACGTTAATCACAATTCAATAAAGCTCTTCCTCTTACTTTACTTCTCAAGAATAACGATAATTGCAGTAACGATTATTGGATAGTGCTAATAGCTCTATTCTCAATGAGACCGTTTGACTGGATGAGCCTCTTTGTGTATTTCTCAACCTTTTGTACTCTCGACTGATCCTCACTCTCTATAGTGTAGAGTGGGGAAGAAGTAGGGGTAGAAGAGAGGGGTTAGGGAGTGGAAATAGTAGGTGGGGAAGAAGTAGGGGTAAAAAAGGAGTGGGTGAGAGTGATTATAAGGAGCTCGCTGAAGCTGGAGAGCTCAGTTGACAACGAATTAGTCAATAGATGAGAGCTCTTTGATCATGGACTATACCGTTGATATTCAGTTACATTTTTATTCCTAAAGAACTTGTTATTTTACCTCTGAAGGAAAATCCTCAACTAGAAGTATTGCATTTCAGTGCTCCATGTAAATGGTCAAAGCTTTTACATGAAGAACGCATGGTCAATGCTTGGGTTGAAAGAAACTTTCATGGAATTCCATGGAATTCTGTAAACATATCTATATCCAGAGTAATTTTTATTGTTCAGTGTTTCTTAAAGGATGCAAAAATTATTTTCGTCAAAGGTTTAGAGAAAAATAATTGGCTCAAACATATACCATCGGAAAGGTAAGTACTATAAATATACACGATTTTTAAAACTATCTAAGTATTGCTCTCTATGTTTTAGTTACGTTTAAAATGCTGAATACTTAGGATGTCCTGCTGTCAGTAAGCTAAATCTCAAGTATGATTCATGTTCTGCTCATTATTTATGCGCAAAACCCGTTTGTGCTTTAGAAAATGCTTATGCCCTAAAGGACTGGCTGCTAACCTCAAGAGATGAAGTAGATATAGTTAACAATGATTTGTAAAACAAAAATGTTCAAATAAATAAAAAATGATATAAATGGTTTTCCATCACTGGTGGAGGCGGGTAATGGCCTCTACGACTTTCTTTTTCATTTGATGATTGATATCTTTTAATGATAAAACAATTTTCTGTACATCATTGTAATTGTAAGTATAATTTTTACCCTTACACTTAAGATGAATGATAGGGCCATACTGTATACCTAACGAAGAGGTGAACAAGTCATACTTTGCGTTCTAGGCATAAAACTTTTTGATATATTTAATTTTTGTTTTAGCTGCTGTCGGTAATATATATCCATACCTGATCGTGTTAGTTGTGTTTACACTGAGTGAATAATGATAGTGGCGGACAAAATCTCTGTAAAGATTTGACTCTATTAATCAAAATTATTTATTTAAAAAAGGTGGTGGTGAGCCCTAAACCTCGCCCCCACCTGTGCAGTCCAACCATAATGCATTGACTGCTCCATTGACCTTTTTTTTTTTTTTTTTTTTTTTTTTTTTTTTTTTTTTTTTTTTTTTTTTTTTTTTTTTTTTTTTTTTTTTTTTTTTTTTTTTTTTTTTTTTTTAATTACATTTTAAACCTTTTCGCTTGTGGAAGAGATTCAACAGAAATCTTACGTTTACCGCAATTTTTTTCTTCTTCTTTTTCATCAACCTTTTCTTCCCCTTCCACATCAACCTTCTCCTTCTCTTCTTTTTCTAATAATCCTTCCACATCAACCTCTTCTTCCTCCTTTTCCCCCTCTTCTTCTTCTGATGATCCTTCCTCTGCTTCCTGCATAATAAAACGGGAACCGTCTAAGAGGGATCGGAACAATTGATCCTAATTCTCATCCTCATCTTCGAAGAGGCGACGTTGAACTACTCTCATGGAAAATGCGGGGGGGGGGGGGGGGGGGGAGGATTGGGGTTGTGTGGGGGCTCGCCCCCCCCCCCTTGTGTGGAATTGGGGAGAAGAGGAAATTATTCCCCCAGTCAAAAGTGCTCTTCTCTTGATATGGACTTGCGGAGTAGAGGATATCATTCCTCCAGTCAAAATGCTCTCCCAATCCACAAAATCAGATTAAGAGGGGGACTGTAAGCCCAAAAAAAATATTTCTAGCATGTCGACTTCATAGCGATTATCCATACTCTTTTTGCTAAAGCAAAAGAAGTATGTTCATTTCTATGTTTGTTTTTATGTCTATCATCATTATGATCAAACATACTTACATAACTTAACAATAGCTATAATCGACGGATCAACTGTTTGACAAGATCTTGGATTTAGAGCTTGTGATCTAACGATCTGCTCTTCGCTAGGTCTCTGAGATAAATGATGCAGCACTGCGTTTCTGCCAGTCTTTTATTGGCATTCAGAGATGGTGGGGTGAGAGACCACACCCACCATAAGAGGTTGGAAAAAGAATGGTGTAGCTGGGTGGGGATAAAAAGTGAGGGAGTGGTGGGTGTTAAATCAATAGTGGATTGTCATTCAAAGGTGGTAGGGTGAGAGACCACCCCCCACCATAAGAGGGTAGAAAAAGAATGGTTTTCTGGGTGGGGATAAAAAGTGGGTAGGGAAAAAGTGGAGGAATGGTGGGTGTTAAATAAATAGTGGACAAGAAAGGAGTGGGGCTGAAAAAAGCGATAGGAAGGTAAATGTAAAATTGTATATGGGTGGGGATAAAAGGTGAATAAGGTAAAAAAGTGGGTAGAGAAAGAGTGGGGAAGTGGTGGGTGTTAAATTAATAGTGGACAAGAAAGGAGTGGTGTTGAAAAAAGCGATAGGGGGGTAAATGCAAAATTGTATATGGGTGGGGATAAAAGATGAATGAGGTATGAATAAAAAGTGGCTAGAGAAAGAGTGGGGTAGTGGTGGGTGTTAAATAAATAGTGGACAAGAAAGAAGTGGGGTTGAAAAAAGCGATAGGGGGGTAAATGCAAAATTTTATATGGGTGGGGATAAAAGATGAATGAGGTATGAATAAAAAGTGGGTAGAGAAAGAGTGGGGGAGTAGTGGGTGTTAAATAAATAGTGGACAAGAAAGGAGTGGGGTTGAAAAAAGCGATAGGGGGGTGAATGCAAAATTTTATATGGGTGGAGATAAAAGGTGGATGAGGTATGAATAAAAAGTGGGTAGGAAAAGAGTGCGGGGAGTGGTAAGTGTTAAATAAATAGTGGACAAGAAATGAGTGAGGTTCAAAAAAGCGACAGGGGGGGGGGGGTGTAACAGGAAAAATTTTATGAGGGAAAAGGAGAGGAAGGGTTGAATATGAGGTCTTATATGAATAATGATTATCTTTGATTTGTAATCACATGAATAATTTAAGTTGAGAAAATCCAACTGAATGAAAAGATTTTAAAACAGTATATAAATAATTTGATTTACATTTATTTTTAATTTGTTTTACATTTATTTTTAATTTGTTTTGCTGTAAAATCTATTTGATTTTAAGAAAATAATAAATTTGAAGAAGTATTAACAATCATGAATAGAATTACAAATCATAGAAAATTTTTGCAAGTTATTCTCTTCAAAATTATCATATGAAGCAGGCCTTTTTTTCGATGACATCTTTATTTTTTTTCCTGGTTTACTCAAATCCACACCTCTACATCCATCCTTGGTTTTAATATAACTTTTTTGCTGATGGTCCTGTGGTTGAGGGTTAGTAAAGACTTGAAGAAACTTAGCAGAAGCTTGTAGCTGCCCTCTTCCTCAGATTAGAATTATCAAGCGATTGTAAAATTAGTTGTGCCGGATCACCATCAGATATTGACAAGGAGAGATTTAGCGCTGATTGCATTATGGGCTCAGCTGGCTCCTTAGTAGAATCTCTTTCTACAGACTTTTTAGATGTTGATGAAGGTGATAATGGTGATGATGACGCCGATGACGACGATGACGACGATGACGATGAAGTTTGCGTTGATAATAATGAGGATGAAAAAAGCCTCTTGCGTCTCATGTTTGCGGAAATTGTCAGCCTTTTGCGTGTGATGTTTTCGTAAACTGTCAGCTACTTGTGAGTACAAACCGCGACAATAAATAGCAGAATAAATTTTTACACACTATACCACAACAACAGCAACGTAGCGTGGAGGTTGCGCGCCAGCACACACACAAACAGACGTGGACACACACAATAAGGATAACTATGATGAGACCCGGACCGAGACAACGATGATGATGTGTACATCAGCACTACCGTAGAGGCACTGAGCCATTCTCGTAGACAACTGCGTGGTAATGGTTATTGAGGGAGCAAGGGAAAACAACACACGCAGCAGCGCGTGTGACTCATTACTACCATTATCAACTTATACTGCACGCTTATAAAAGAGAAAGTGTGAATTACAACAAGTGAGTAAGTGAGTACGGTGAGAAGGTCGCCTGCGCCAAGACACTCGGACAGACCGATAACGACAATGACAAACTTCCGGCGCAGCAGTTGCCCCCGCTCGTATACACACTATACCGAATGCATGTATGTTTAGCGTCTCGGGCTTCGGTATACCTGCTATATTGAGAAAACTTTTGGCTAGAACGCAGTTTTCACGGTATCCCATGGGAGTCGGGAAATTTCCCATGTAACATGGTTGGCACACACAGATTCCATCTTGTACTACGAGACTCGTGTTATACACATTACAATGCACAAAAAGTGCTCGGGTCTCAAGTTCCTTCAGTCGACTTTGCAAACCAGAATTGTGACCCAAAACGTTGGCTGCTCCGTCGTCACACTGACCCCGTAGCTTACTAAGCGGTAAATCATAACTTGGTAAAATCTCTTTAACCAGATTCAGTAAAGCATCAGCTTTTGTGCTCGTCGTTTTATAAAAACCAAGAAAAAGTTCTGAAGATACGAAATCTTTAGATACAATTCGGACACATACAGAAACTTGCTCCATTCTTGTTAAGTCAGATGTTTCATCAATAAGCAGACGGAAAATTGCAGCCTTTTTTATTTGATTGATGATTGTTGACATAGCGGCTAAAGCTAAATTATCCTAAATTCACCCACTCCATTCTGCCCAAATCCTAAGACAATCCCTAGTAAGGTGGGCTCAAATTCTACTGCTTGTCCTTCCAGATTGTATTATTTATAGATTTAAAAAAGTAAGTATGTGGGTTTAAGGAGCTTAGGGTTTCTTCCAGCCTGCTTGTCTCTTCCACCGTTAATTTATTTATTTAAAAAAGTAGAACGAGCAGGGTAGACTAAGTTAACATTAATTCTGCAAGGGTTTTCTAACCTTTCCCCAAAAGAAATACATGGAAATTAAAATCTCACGGTTTCAGAATTAATGTCAACTTAGTTTATGTGGGTTTAGGGAGCCTTGGGATTCATCTGAAATTAGAACATTTTTTTTTTCTTTATTAATACACAGATTAGAAACCCCCCTCCCCTCTCCCAACTCTGGAAAAATTCCACATAGGCCCACGACCTCATCCGCCGCCCCTGCGCCTGGCCGCGGCCTTAAGGAGGTTCGTCGCAAGAACAAAAATAACACGAAAGTCATAAAAATTACTGAATTACGTTCATTAGGTTGTTAGACGAGTCGTATTAAACTTTTAGAGCAATCGACAGCAAGATTTTCGAGGAAACCAAAGCCAAAGTTGCTTTACTCAACATAGGCTCTTATGGTTGAAATGAAAAATCGCTCAGTAAATCTTATGTATTTTCGGTTAAAATAATACTAACGTTATAAAAAACTTAGTGAATTGAAGCTTATTCAATTACGAAACTATCAACATCGAAAACAGAGAATTCTAAATTTTTTCAAACAAAGTGTTCTAAATTTTTTAATTTCTCAACAAAACAATGACAATTAAACTTGAATTGTTGATTAAAATAATATGTAATCAGGAATTTAATTTAATTGTTAATTGAATATTATTTTAATTAAGAATTAAATTTATTTGTTTATTGAAATAAGGTTTAATTTAATTTAATTGTTATTTGAATCTTAATTGAAATGATTCAATTAACAATTTGATTTAATTTTTTTAACTGAAATCAAACGAAAAATGACTGTTTATTTAAACCGTACAAGTGTATGATGCTAATTTTTGCGATGAGTAGAATTTTTCTTTTGTGTTCCCTAATATTTCGGATGAAATAAAATGGTATGGGAACTGCAAGATTGATCGGCCCCCGCACGAGTCCTGGCACATGCCGACTAAAGTTGATCAAGGCCTTTCTTTTCAAATTTTATGATGATAGTATTTTGTACTGGCATCGAGAAAAAAAAGTGACTTTCCACTTTTGACAAACACGTGTGGCTTGACGAGACAACGTATCATCAACTAAAAAAGTTTTCATAAATAAGCAACTTCTCTCTCTCTGTAAGAGTTCTTGGACACAAGATACCTACGAAATCTCACTCAGACACGTAACGCCCATCAGATGTTTCAGAGCTTTATAAAATGCCACATGATCCCACACACCACATGATGTGTAGTGGATATGGACAAATAAAAATAATTTGCTTAATTTTTAATAAAGTATCATGTTTAACGCACTTGAATTTGATTGTTAATTGGATATTGATTGAAATGATTCAATTGACAATTAAATCAAATTCCTAATTAAAATAAGAGTCAATTAGCAATTAAATTTATTACTTTAATAAAATATAATTTAATTTGCTTCATTATTAATTTTCGTAAAACTATTATCATCGTCATTTATAGTTAGTCAATAATTACTCAAATTATAAGTGCATTGAGCCTATGGTCGGGGGAATTTGAGTCCATCCATAACAATGTAATGCTTGTATGTCTTGAAAAATATGAACGTACATTCCTAATTGTAGTCAGCCGTTAACATGGTAGGATACATGTGTGTGTTCCTGGTTGGAGTCAGCCCTTAACATGATAGGAATACATTATTTTTTCCTGCTTTTACAGAACCCTTTTCATGCTTACGCAAAAACGCGGAAACGCTCAAAAGTTTGATTAGTTTTAGCTTTTCAGCCTCTAATTTAGGAGAAGCTGCTGTTATTATATGGGCATAAACATATAAGCACATGTATAAATTAAGTTATCCATTGTCAGGATAAAACTTGCGCAGTTTTAAGCGCCTGGCTGCGGCCTTAAGTAGGCGGTTAGTCAGCCAAGCTGGGCCCAAATTTTGTCCTGTTAGTTATTTTTATGTTTTGACAAGTTTTTTCTGATATAATACAGGGCTTCCTGCAAAATTTTGCGTTGAAGTATTATTCAAAATTGTTTTCTTCATAAATGTATCTCTGTAACATGATAAACTTTAAAAAATTTTATTTTAAATTGATTCTACTTTTTACAACTAACCCCTAAAAAAGGGGTATATGTAATTAATCGTAGCGATGGACTTCAGAAAATGTTATCAACGACAAAGATCATCTGAGGATCCAGATGACCCGGACTAACATCTCTAAAACTTCTTTTGGCGGAGTAGACTAAAAATGTTTACCCAAGAGTCGTAAATTTGGGAGCGTTTGATGTCTATTGTATTATCGAATAATTTGGTCGGTTCGGTCGTTTCACTCTTCTTGAACTTCTGGTCCTTATTTACAAATTTATTTATTTAATAATGAGTTTGAAAATAATTGCCATTATCATGTTAATTTAAAATCTATGTGTTGAAAAAGGATTATGTAACGCGGCAAGACTTAGAATAACACGATTATTTAATATATTATTTAATAATTATATAATTATTTGGTATAACATTGAAGATGAAGCTATCACAGGTGAGAAAATAAGGGATAGAGCGGTCATTTCTTTAACAACATTAAACACCAGGACTTAAGCCACATTACCTTTTGTTTTATGTAGAAAACAATATCCCATGCGATTGGCATTTTCTATGACTATCAATAAATCACAAGGTCAAAGCTTTGATGGATTAGGTTTGTATATAAAAAGACCACTAACTTTTATTTGTCTAGAGGATTGTCAATATTGATGTATTGTGAATCAGACAAAGAAATTAATAAAAAAAACTAGAAATATCTACATGTACAATGCCTATCATACGTTAATATGAATAAAGAGTTATGGAATAATATTAAATTAACTCTCTCTCCCTCTTGCTCACACACACACACACACACACACACACTGGTTCACACTAGGAAAAGTTGTTCACATTTCAATTTCGTTTGTTCTTTTTTGTATCGGTCGATTGTT